>RJWK010011838.1:0-41317 GCA_004363435.1 Platanista minor | reverse complement strand
TTTCTTTTTTTTTTTTTTTTTTTTGCGGTACACGGGCCTCTCACTGTCGTGGCCTCTCCCGCTGCGGAGCACAGGCTCCGGACACGCAGGCTCAGCGGCCATGGCTCACGTGCCCAGCCGCTCCGCGGCATGTGGGATCTTCCCGGACCGGGGCGCGAACCCGCGTCCCCTGCATCGGCAGGCGGACCCTCAACCACTGTGCCACCAGGGAAGCCCCATCGGATCTTTTTAAGTCTTCTGTGTCAAAGCTACTATAAAGATTTCTCTCGACTGTTTCCTCTGTGTATAGAATATGAAAAAGAGGCATTGAATTTTCTTACCAACTTTTTGAATTTTCTAAACTTTGGTTATTACAGCGATGCTGGGTCTGTGCATTTCCCTGCTCCTTTTCACAGTACATTAACTTTAAAATAACATCTAGGTCCCTATCGCTGTTTTCACATTTTATTTTCTTCTATTGCCAGCCAATGAATTGTTCAATTTCCCAGTCTCTCTTTTGGGATTCCACTTTCATTGACAATAAGAGTTATTAAGATCTGTGTAGTTGATTTTTATCCTCATTGAGATCTGTTTCTATCTCTAGGGGAACATTTTCTGTGCACAACTCCAATTACTTTATTTCTGTACTGTCCTTACTTTGTAGCAAAATTTGATTTTGTTCATTCCTATTCTCATATAATGGATGCTTGGACTCCTTTTTATTCTCTTGTCATGGTTACTCACTGATTTTTTTAAGGTTTTTATGGCCTGAGATTAAAATCTATTTGCAAGTTTTAAATATATATTCCATTTCTGGAGAAATTTAGGGTGTTTTGTTTTGTTTTTCCACCTTGGAAATTTCCATCACAGCTATTCTTTGGATAATGCTTTTACTCACATATAAAACTGTATTCCATAAACATATTTAGAATTTTACAGCCTTCTTTATATAAATATTACAATGATGATGTTTTAATCTTTCTTTTTTCAATTGCTTTTTTTTTAACATGAGGAAGAGATTGGATTAGGTAATTCACAAGGCCCTTCATGTCTTAAAAAGTTCTGTTATAAAAATGTTTCTCAATTTTATCTTGATATTTAGCCTTTTTTTCCGAGTTAGGCCTCAGGAGAGTAATCAGTGTCCAATCAGCTATGATTTGAAGGCTTCCCTGCACTGACCTGCCTTGATACCCTCTCTCCCCAAAACTGGCATGAAATTCTAATTATGACTGTGATTCCTTGGATATAAAATGTAACTTCATATCTCTGAAACTCCTGGAGCTATAAAAGGCAGGTTCCTAGGCCAGGAGTGAAAGGTCAGATAGTCATGTCTTCCAGTAGCAATCAAAGCCTATGGGTGGCAGGGGTGTGGATAGGAAGATGCTAAAGGAAAAGAGGTTTTTTTTAAAAGGGACCAATTAGGGCAAGTGTTAAGGTCAGTCTAAAGTTAGTCTCACTCCTATGTTACGGATATGAATATTTATTATAATGTTAAATTCAATATTCTTTTGGTTGTTAACTTATCAGCCTAATACTATGATATGTGAAAACATTGTCTGTTTTGGGAAGTTAAATCGTTTTCCACTGAGAACAAAAGACAAGTATATTTAGCTCTTCTATTTAAATAGCACTTGAACAGATTAGTGGAAGGTTTTCTTAAACGTGCTAAGTTTTTATAAGAACATTTGCCCTCACTTTAATAACAGGGGTACTACCTCAGTGTAAAGAGGAACAAGGGCATTGCATTTCCCTTAGCAAATCAATGAGCCTATTAAAAAAAAAAAAAGACAGTCACTTTCGTCTTCAACAGCAGTGAAATTTGTGCACCCTCCCAAAAACCTTCTGAAAATTGAAAGCCACTAATTATCAAACTGCAGAAGATAAAACATTTCCACCTAAACACATGTAGATGATTCCAGACAATAAGACAGTCTTAAAAGGAGGAAATAAATAGCAATTGAACTATAGAAAGGAAGGTAGGTTATCACAGTAGTTAAATAATTTTTTTGTCCTGACAGTGCTAATTAATCAGATATTTAGATCATTAAAATCAATATTTAGTTGTTAAAACACCAGCCGCCATGAAATATTTGTTGGCCAGATCTGATCCTTAAACAATGGAAAACATTTATTGTATCTCAGCCTTAAGATTTATAATTTAAAATAAATAATAACAGTAATATCAAGTATTTGTGTATTTCGATTCCTATGGAATTCTCAATATCCCCCAGTGCATTCATGTGTTGTACACAAGACACTTTTGACATAAAAACTGACTGAGGGCATAACTGTTCACTTATGTTTAAAGTAAATCAAGATCAATTTCTTCTTTTTTTATGTTAAAAAAATACACATTCTAATGTTTTCTTTCCCTACTCCAGTGAGCCATCCAGCACTCACCCAGAGGTCCAGCGACATTCTAAGTATGTGAGATAATAAGAGTCATTATTTTGACATCTATTATTGTGTGAAGGAATAATCTTTGGTGGCAATTTTACCACATATGCAATAGCAATGTAAAGGTGTGTAAGCATTTCACAAGATACTATCAAAATGCACAAACTTATGAGCACAATGCTCTTCTTATGAAGGGTGGTACTGTTTGCTTGAGTGTCACTCACAAATGGTGGCATGTTTTAAAAGTCCTCTTTCCCTTGTCCAGTGAAATATGTAGTCTTACCAAATGGTGCTCACGTTACCTAAAGGTGATATTCTAAAGTCAGTGCATAAGATGAAAATTATATCTGGACAAAATGTCCCGTAAAAATAGCTTATAGGGCTTCCCTGGTGGCACAGTGGTTGAGAGTCTGCCTGCCGATGCAGGGGACATGGGTTCGTGCCCCGGTCCGGGAAGATCCCACAGGCCGCGGAGCGGCTGGGCCCACGAGCCATGGCCGCTGAGCCTGCGCGTCCGGAGCCTGTGCTCCACAACGGGAGAGGCCACAACAGTGAGAGGCCCACGTACCGCAAAAAAAATTAATTAATTAATTTTAAAAAAATAGCTTATAAAGTGGTTAAATTAGAGAATGGTATATATATCTTGTTAGTCACGACAAGGTGAAATGATTTACAGTAGTTGGCCTGTTTTTAGGAAAGTTGCTGTAAGAGTGTACAGTAAGTCCCCTACATAAGAACGAGTTCCACTCCGAGAGCACGTTCGTTAAGTCCAATTCGTTGTTTGTAAGTCCAACAAAGTTAGTCTAGGTACCCAACTAACACAATCGGCTATATAGTACTGTACTGTAATAGGTTTATAATACTTTTCACACAAATAATACATAAAAAACAAACATAAAAAATAAAGAAAGTATGTTTAATATTATACTACAGTACCTTGACAAGTACAGTAGTACAGTACAACAGCTGGCATACAGGGGCTGGCATTGAGTGAACAGGCAAGGAATAAAGGTACTGTACTACTGTACTCTATACAGTACTGTAAAGTACACAAAAGCACAACCACTTGTAGAGGATGCACAGACGTGACAACATGCGCCAGACACGTGAACTAACTTACGTGATGGGATACGTGAACACCCTTTTGCATCTTTGAAAGTTCGCAACTTGAAGGTTCATATGTAGGGGACTTACTGTGTTTCTTTGCATTTTGAGATCATAGTGGCTTCCTGAAGATGGTGATGACCTCCCTACCAGAGGCCTAGGATCGCAGCAGCATCCCCCATTCCCACATCACGTTCACTCCAGGGTACATACTCAACAAATCACCCATACTTCAGAAAGGCACGTTTCCCATGTTCACTCTTTCCTTCTCCCCACCTCCAAATTTGAACTCCTGAATTTTTGTCATTTAAATTTTCCATGATATTGACTGTACTAGACCTCAGAGTGCCCTTACAGCTCTGCGTTCTAAGATAAGCCATTTCAAAGTTTAGCTTTAGTTGTGAAGCCTCTTCCTCTGACAAATGGTACACTATCTTGGCTGAGAAGAGTTGCCTGCAACGTCTACCTGCAGTCTGGAAAAAAAAAAAAAAGAAAGAAAGAGTCTAGCTGCAGGCTCAGCTGCCATGGTGTCCTGCATCCCAGGACCGCACTGAACCTTTGGAGGCTGTGCTCCAGGGTGATTTCATTCCGTCTTCTTGCACCCCTCACTGCCACGATCCTGTCAAGCAGCAGCCACTGACAAATCCTACTGTCACACTAGAGAATTCATTGTTGGCAGGAACTAAATAGTCTGCCAACGGTGGGCCAAACACATTCTTTAGACTGCATATCTAGGCATTCACAGGGAGGACTAATCTGCTTTGTCTCTGGGTTCCTTTTCAAAAGGGTTTTGTCTTAAGCCTCTGCAGGTCATGGCAATAGACACTTAAAATAATGCATCGCCACCCATCACCCCCACCCTGAAGACACTGAGGAAGAATGAATTTAAGTGGTATTGTGCCAGAAAAGATCAAAATGTGAGGCTTTTAAATTGCCAGTGTGAATAACACAGAGAGCGAACACAAAGTCATTTTATACTTCAATTTTGCTTTTCCATTTCTCTCAATGGCACTATTCCCTAGATATCCCAGTATTAGGACAGGTATTGTTACAGTCAGCAGCAACTGGACTTGACCCATTTAGATTGCCACTTCCAGACAAGTTAATATCATTCGTAACCTGGACGCCAAACAATTGGTGATTCCAGAGAATAGAATTTTCTATGGCATGAGGGCTGCCAGATTGCTCTTCGTGAGATTCTAGGCTGGCATCTGTTCCCCTAACTCATAAAGATTCTCATGGATGCTCTTCCTCCCTCTCTCTAGGCAGGAAAAGATACCTCACAACACTTTTGCTTAAAGAAAATGTCTGATGATGGGGATTACATTCAAAATGCAATCTAAAATTGTGATAACTAAAAGGAGATGTAAAAATTATTCACCTATGTCTCTGGTTACTCCCAACTTGCTCAACTCTAAAGTAATATTGATCTTAAGAAGAAAATAGTTTGTAGAGAATAACGTGACGTATCACTAAATACTTTGAGTGTTTATTTTTAAAAAAAAAGATCAGAGGTTAGAGCTTTGAGGTTGGAAGAAGTACATACACAGTAACTTTTTGTTTTTATTTAACGTCATGTTTGAAATCTACTCTTATATAGGTTAATCTCCTCTATTCTCACAAAATAAACTGTTTTTTTAAATTAAATTCTGCCTTGTGTAAATTGAAATTTCGTGTTATGTTATTCAATAGTCTACGCCATATGATTCAGCATATATGTACGACATAGGGAAATATGTATGGACAAGTTTAATAGAGTAATTGGAGAATTTTAATGAGGAACCTAATACAAAAACTCCATAATGTTAGAACACCACTAGACATGCCTTTGCATAAATTTTGCTCTTCAAAAGGAGGGTATTATAAAAGCAACAGGTCTTATGAGGCTACTTTTGTTGCAAAAAAAAAAAAGAAAAAGAAAAAGAAAGAAATGACTAGTTAAGACAGTGGAGTTGGTAACAAGCATAACCATAGGGCAGTGAGGGAGCTGAGACGCTCCCCCTGAAATTGCAAAGCCAGCAGTCCTAATGCAGCCATTCTCAGGCAGACAGGAGTGGGACGGGGAGTGTGGATTGAGGGGTGCTGCAATAGTCTTAGCAAAGAAGAAAAGTGTGGATATCATTCTGATTTTATACCCTTAAGTTGATTAAGCTGCATTCTGATTGTTTCCTTTCTTTCCCACTAAAAGTAACTTTCTCCTCTTAGCTCCTGTTCCTGAGCAACTTCAACTTATGCATGAAGCATCATACATCTTTTAGGCTCAACTAGCTCCCATAAACTAGCAGTTGTAGCTCCTAAAACTGTCAAATTCCTACATGTTTTTCGTTATCCTCCTAGCAGAGAAAATGTAATTTACTCTACCTCATCAGGTTAATTAGGTCATTGGTTTACTATACAACCTACATGTTAGTTGTTCTTGGAACAAGTGACCCTTGTTAGTCTAATTAGCTGCAGCCACCAAATTCATGGAACATTCACCAAGATAGAGCATATTCTGGGCCATGAAACACACCTCAGCAAATTTAATAGAACAGAAATCATACAATGTCTGCTTTCAAGCCACGATGGAATTAAACTAGAAATCAATAATAGAAATATCTGGAAAATCTCCAACTATTTGGATTTTTTTTTTTTTTTTTTTTTTTTTGCGGTACACAGGCCTCTCACTGTTGTGGCCTCTCCCGTTGCGGAGCACAGGCTCCAGATGCACAGGCTCAGTGGCCATGGCTCATGGGCCCAGCCGCTCTGCGGCATGTGGGATCTTCCCGGACCGGGGCACGAACCCGTGTCCCCTGCATCGGCAGGTGGACCCTCAACCACTGCGCCACCAGGGAAGCCCAACTATTTGGATTTTAAACAACATATTTCTAAATAACACATGAGTCAAAGAAGAAATTCCAAGAGAAATTTCAAAATATTTTGAACTAAATGAAAAGGAAAATACAACTTAATAAAATTTGTGGGCAGAGGGAAATTTATAGCATTGAATGCATACATTAGAAAAGAAAAAAGATTAAAATCAGTAGTCTAAGCTTGCACTTTAGGAAACAAGAAGAAGAAGAGCATATTGAATACAAAGTGAAAAGAAGAAAAAAATAAGAAGAATTAGAACAGAAACATATGAAATTGAACACAGAAAATCAATGAAACCAAAAGCCATTTTTTTTTTAAGATCAATAAAATTAATAAGCCTGTAGCCAGGGAAACCCAAGAAAAAAAAGAAGACAGAAATTACCGAAATAAATAAAGTACAGAAATAAAAGAGAGTATATCACTACACATCCCAAGGATATTTAAAGGATAATAAGGGAATCCTATGAACAACTCTATGCCCACAATAGATAACCTGCATGAAACGGACGAGCTTCTTGAAAAATACAATCTGCCAAAACTCACACAAGAAGAGACAACATGATTAGGTCTATATCTGTTAAAGAAATTGAATCAACAATTCACATCCTTCCAAAACAGAAAGCCCCAGGTCCAGATGGATTTGCTGGTGAATTCCCCAAAACATTTAAGGAAGAAATTATGCCAATTTTCCACAACTTCTTTCAGAGAACAGAAGCACAGGGAATATCCCCTAACTCATTCTATCAGGTTAGCATTACTCTAATACCAAAACCAAAGGCATTGCAAGAAAAGAAAACTACAGATCAATATCTCTTATGAACATAGATGCGAAAATCTTCAACAAAATATTAGCAAATTAAGCCCCAACAATGTACATAAAGAATTATACATCACAACAAAGTGGGTTTTATCCCAGGTAAACAAGGCTGGTTCAACATTTGAAAATTAATTAATGTAATCCATCATACCATAAGCTGAAGAAAAAGTACATGATTATATCAATAGAGGAGAAAAAGCATTTAACAAAATCTAACACCCATTCACGATAAAAATTTTCAATAAACTAAGAATAGAGGGGAACCTCCTCAACTTCATAAAAAACACCAACAAAAAACCTATAGCTTACATCATACTAAATGGTGAGAAGCATGACACTTTACCACTAAGATAAAGAACAATAGAGGATTTCCCCTCTCACCAGTGCTTTCAACATCATACTGGAAGTCATAGCAAATGCAATAAGAAAGTAAAGATATACAGATTGGCAAGAAAGACATAAAACTGTTTTTGTTTGCAGATAAATGATTGCCTATGTAGAAAATCTGAAAAAAAAAATCAACAAAAAAATTCCTAGAACTAATAAGCAATTACGGCAAAGTTGGAGGATAGAAGGTTAATAAACTCAGTTGCTTTCCCACATGCCAGCAATGAACAAGTGGAATTTGAAATTAAGAACACAAAACAATTATACTAGCCTTCAAAAAATGAAATACTTAGTTATAAATCTAACAAGATATGTGCAAGATCTATATGCGGAAAACTATAAAATTTGAATGAAAGATATAAAAGAACTAAGTCAAGAGATATCCCATGTTCATGGATAGGAAGACTCAATATTATCAAACTGTCAGGTTCTTCCTGACTTTATTTAAAAATTTGATGCAATCCCAAACAAAATCCTAGTAAGATATTTTGTGGATATTAACAAACTGATTCTAAAGTATATATGGAGAAGCAAAAGACCCAGAAAAGCCAACACAGTGTTGAAGAAGAACAAAGTTGGAGGACTGATGTGATGCAACTTCAAGACTTACTCTAAAGCTACTGTAATCAAGAGAGTGTGTTATTGGTGAAAGCACAGACAAAAAGACCAATGAAACAGAACAGAGAGTCCAGAGACAGACCCTCTTAAATATATAGTCAACTGATTTTTGACAAAGAAGCAAAAGCAATATAATGGAAAAGAGATAGTCTTTTCTATGGCGCTTGAACAACTGAAAAACCAAATGCAAAAAAAGAATCTGGACACTGTCCTTACAACCTTCAGAAAAATTAACTCAAAACGGATCACAGACCTAAATACAAAATGTGAAACTATATATCTCCTAGAAGATAATATAGGAGAAAACCCAGATGACCTGAGGTATGACAGTATCTTTTTAGATACAATGCCAGGGGCACTAACCATGAAAAAAATAATAAGCTGGACTTCATTAAAATTAAAGGCTTCTGATTTGTGAAAGATACTGTAAAGGGAATGAAAAGACTAGCCACAGACTGGGAGAAAATATTTTCAAAGGACATATCTGATAAAGGATTGTCATCTAAATATACAAAGAACACTTAAAACTGAACAATAAGAAAACAAACAACTCAATTAAAAAATGGGCCAAAGACCTAAACAGACACTTCCCCCAAGAAGATATACAGATGGCAAGTAAGCATATAAAAAGATGTTCCACATCATATGTCATCAGGAAATGCAAATAAAAACAAGATACCACTATACACAGATTAGAATGGCTAAAATCCAGAACAGTGACAAAACCAAAACATTGACTAGAATGTGGAGTAGCAGGACCTCTCAATTATTGCCAGAGGGAATACCAAGTTACAGCAACTTTGCAAGACACTTTGGCAATTTCTTACAAAACATACACTTACCATATGATCCAGTAATTGTGCTCCTTGGTATTTATCCAAAAGAGATGAAAATTATGTCCACAAAAAATTGTGTGTGTGGATGTTTACAATAGCTTTACTCATAGTTGGCAAAACCTGGAAGCAACCACTATGTACTTCAGTAGGTAACAGATAAAAAAACTGTGGTACATCCAGACAATAGAATATTATTCAGCTCTAAATAGAAATCAGCTATTAAGTCATGAAAAGATACAGAGGAACCTTAAATCATATTACTAAAAAAATAAAGCCAATCTGAAAAAGATACATACTGTATAATTCCAACTATATGACATTCTGGAAAAAGCAAAATTATTGTGATAGTAAAATGATTAGTGACTACCAGGGCTTGAGAGGGAGGGTATATGAATAGTTGGAACACTGAGAATCCTTAGGGCAGTGAAACTACAATGCATGATAGTATAATGGTGGATATATGACATCATTCATTTGTCTAAATCCATAGAAAGTACACCAGAAATAGTGAACCTTAACATAAACGGTGAGCTTTGGATGATAATGTGTCAATGCAGGTTCATCAACTGCAACAAATGTACCATCTGGTGAGGGATGTTGATAATGGGAGAGGCTGTGCATGAGTGGGGGGCACAGAGAATAAGGGAAATCCCTGTGTCTTCTGCTTATTTTGCCCTGAACCTAAAACTGATACAAAAAATAGTCTATTTTAAAAAAAAAAGGAAAGAAGAATGAATAAAAGAAACCAGCAAATAAACAAATGTACCCCCAAAAATGAAAGAAAAACAACAGGCCACCAAGCTACAAAAGATGCCCTTGTTGACAGAAACTAAAAAGATCTGCCTTAGTTTACTTAAGCTGCCATAACAAAAATACCATCAACTGGGAAGCATCAACAACAGAAATTTATTTTCTCACAGTGCTGGAGCTTGGCAAGTACAAGACCAAGGTTCCAGCAGGTCTCATTTTCTGGTGAGTGCTCTCTTACTCGCTTACAGATGGCTGCATTTTGGGTGTGTGTGTGTGACAGAGACAGAGAGGGGTCTGGTATTTCTTCCTCTTCTATAAGGACACCACTTCTGTGAAATCAGGGCTCCACATGCATGATCTCATTTAATCTCATTTATCCTTAATCATCTTCTTAAAATTCCTCTCTCTAATACAGTCACATGGGGGGTTAGGGCTGGACACAGTTCAGTCCATAGCAGGGCCCACTGTACAGAGATGATACAATTAACTGCTGGGAGCCTGCAGTTAATGGGACTCTTCATCTCAGAGAAGATGATTGAAAGCTAGGCAAACAATATTCAGCAATTTTAGCAATCTAAACTTAATCCCTTAAAGTGATGTTTGTAAAAAAAAAAAATGCATTTACAAAATATTGATGCTAACATAACTAGTGAATAGATTTCAGAAGATATATAAGGTAATTCTTTTCAGTATCAACAGTACCAACAGGCAAAAATGGGGCCATAGTTGCCTGCATAGTAGCCAAATGCACCATGAGCCATTTTATCATTTATTTATATTCTTTCACCCCACATTTTTTTTCCTCTCATCAACTGAGATTATAAAAATGATGAATTGTATACAAAAAGACTAATTTGAAATTTCAGCTTTTTAGGCCAATTTACAATAACTGGAAAAAAATACTGGACAAAATAAAGGGATATATTTGGCTTTTTATGAGTTTTTTTTTTAAATACCCAGTTACTTTCTTGACACTGAAACAAAAGATTGCATGTCAAAAGATAAAAGGAAATGTGGAAAATCAAATACCTGTTAACATCTGAGTAATAAAACGTCAGATACAAGTTTAGTGAAAAGGGTCAGATGGCAGCTTATTTAATGAATATTCTTCCAAAGAGGAACAGTCGCAATCAACAATGAAAAATAAAGCTAAATATTTTTATTTATCATTTATTTTAATGATTGTTTCCCTACATCAGAGACCTCTGAGTCAGACAGACAAGGAAACAAGAGCGTTACAGTGAAAATTAAATTTGAGAGACGAAGACACGTTTGGGTTGTTTAAAGTAGTAGTTCATTTTGAACATGAAATCTACAGCATCACTGGTGAAATAAGTAATATTATCAGGTCTCTTCCTTCATGGAAAAAGACCTTCCTGGTCATTTCCCTAAGATTGCTGATCAGAGACCCTTAAGTCAGCCATGTAAAGACACAAACAACTTGAACTCTAAGAAATAGATAATACTTAGCCTCTGAACCTCTAAAGAACCCTTAAAATGTTACTAGTCCCATAAGTAGCCACCCTTGGCACCTGGGGACTTAAATACTCTCTCTGTCACTCTCTATTAGTGAGGGCATTTCGGTTTGTAAGGCAGGAGCTGTATGGTTTTGCAACTTAAAGGTCTACAGAGCTGAAACTCTCAAAGACTTGCTGGAGGAATTGAAGACATAAATGATAATCTTTTATTTAAAGCAAGTACAAAAATGAAAGACAAAAACTTTAAGTATTTCATTTGTAACAAACACATTCTGTATATAGTTGTATTAGTCAGTGCTTGTAAAAGACTCTAAAGAATCCAACACCTTCGTTTTAGAAAAACAAAACAAAACAAAACAGAAAAACCTTATTGTTTGGGGAGGAATATTTCTTTCCTCTGTTACTTTTGGAAAAAATGCTCTATTTCACATATACATCATTTCCTTACAATAATGACATGCATATTCTTCTTAGAAAATATATGGGAGACACAGCTGAGTGAGAAGAAAGTGTCTATGTTCTGAAAATGACTGATGAAAATGATAACTCGAAGAAAAAAATGGGGAACTGATGTTTCTGCTTCTCATGTTTTCATATTCCTGCATTGAAGGATTTAGTATGTGAAAACTTATCACTTGAACACATCGTTCTTCTACTTAAGCGCAATTTTCTCTTCCACAGGGCTAATGGGAATTAGTAGACCAACTGCTGGGATAAACTGGCTCAAGGCAGCCAGAAAAATCTTCTAAATTGGAGAGGCAATGTGGAATTTGCTGATGCAGCCATAATTGAAGTTAGATCAGAATGAGGTATATTATATAACAACGTGCACCAGAAGAGATACTGCATCTTTTTACAGAAAAGGGAGGTTGTGCGTTCCCTTCGTTTATTACTCAAAACCACAGTTTGCACTTTCAGAAACTTCCCGTGAGGGAATCTCTACCGCTGTCAAGATATTTAACCTGTGCATTCATATTCTCAATCATCAATGAGGTACCTTTGACAGACAGTTAATCATCACTATGTATGTGCAAAAATACCTTCCCCTTTTTAATGGAAATGATGTGCAACTTTATATGTTTATTTTTTAAGTTATTTAACTATGATATAATAATTCATTCTGAGAGAATAAGTATACAAATGGACAGACAATATAGGGCAACGGAACTCTGATCCAAAACTTCTGCAGCCCCCAGTCCAAAAAGCCAAAACACAAGGTCTCCAGCAGTCGGGTCACAATGGTCAGGACTTGGTCAATGGCTGCCAGCTTCCTTCATTTTTGCCTCTGCTTCTGTCTCTGGACCAACCACAGGAAGCCAAATAGGCCCCCCAGATCAATCACATAAGAGTCCCCCCTTCCAGTTAGCCTGCCTCCAGCTTTCCCTTGCCAACAACCTCCAATAAGAGCCCACTTGAAGCCTTCCTTTTTATGCTCTGCAAAGCTTTCCCACTGAAATGCGTGTCTTTGAGTCACTGCCAAATGCTAGCTATGGTGGCTGACGCTGAGTAAATAGCCTCCCTTTGTTCTCATTTTAGCAGTCTTTATTTCTACACCATAAAATGTCACTGGCCAAGAAACATTGTTTATGCTACAAAATATCTGATACACTGAGACACTTGTATCCTTTGAAATGCTATCTTAAAGGGGTGAAAAGGCAAGATTTTAAGGACTCGGATTTTAAAGACCTTACCTAGACATATACTACACCTTCCTTTTAAGAAATCAACCTGTATTTGCTACCAATTAATTGTCAGGCATTGAGGTGTGTATTGGATAGTCCAACAAACATAAATAAATTGGTCCCTCTTCTGGAGATTAGTTGTGAGTGGAGAAATAAATAAGTGACCAAATAATCTACTATAGTCTTATCTTTACACAGGTACCATGCATTAATAAGAAAATGTCAGGGAGAAACCTGACCCTCTACCTCGAAGGGAATGTATGGGTTCGGAATCATTAAGCTATAGAATAATCGTTTGAGGTATGATCAGCATAGTTTGGAAATGTATATAAAACATCAACTCTTAAGAAGTTATTTAGAGACTCCCTTTTGTAATGAAGATGTAAGTTTTTTATTTTTAAGGATCTGTATTATTCAGAGTTCTCCAGACAAACAGGACCAATAGGATCTGTGTGTGTTTGTATGTGTGGAGAGAGACAGAGAGAGATTTATTTTAAGGAATTGGCTCATGCAGTTATGGAGGCTGACAAGTCCCCAGACCTGCAGTCAGCAAGCTGAAGACCCACGAGAGAGCTGCTGGTGTAATTCCAGTGAGAGGGCAAGTAAACTTAGACCCAGGAAGAGCTGATGTTTCAGTTCAAGTCCAAAGGCAGAAAGAAAGATCAGTGTTCCAACTCAAAGGCTGCCATATTGAAAGAATTCCTTCTTGGTCAGGGGGCGTCAATATTTTGATATACTCAGACCATCAATGACTAGATGAGATGAGGCCCACTCACATTAGGGAGGCCAATCTGCTTTACTCAGTCCATGGATCCAAATGTTAAATTCATCCAAAATCACCCTCGCAGAAACACCTAGAATAATGTTTGACCACATACGTGGGCATCCCATGGCCCACTCAGGTTGACACAAAATAACAATCAGCAGTCTACCCCTTGTCAACTTGGCACCCATGTGCATCTTTTCAAACTATACTTAATCTCCAAATGAAGACAACGGATCATAGTTCCACTTTACATGACACAATTCCCCTGCATACAAAAACATACTAGTCCTTTCTCTAGAAGGGGAGGTAAATTCTTTCAGTAATATTTACTATTCTCCTTGACATTCTGTAACTTAAATACTATGATGTAAAGTTAACAGGACTTAAATACTACAACATAAAATCATCTTATGTTACATGATCAGAGAGTAAAAGAGAGAAGAGAACAAAGATATTTGTGTTTGTACATACATTTTATTACATGTAATATATAATATAGATTACACATAATACATACACACAAACATATTCGTAACAAAATAAGGAGGAAATACTCATGACAATTACAGTCCTCGTTTCTGTAACTGCTCGCATAGTCATAACTGGTATTTATAACTATATAACTATGTTTTGCCACTACCCAATCTGTAATCCTTTGGCCTTCAGCAAGCACCTCAGCTGGTTATGGTCCTTTACCTGGTGGGGTGAAACAAATTTTCATCCTGAAGGGTCTGGGTCATTGGTAGCCCTGCCTGTAGTGGTTTGCTGTACTTTTTCACGGACTTTAATCACAGGGCGTGGTAACACTAAGAGATGCCCTAATAGATCTCCTGTATTCCAGACATACTCTTCCTCACGTCCATTGAGAAACAGCAGTCCCATTTTCCCGTGGTAGTCAGGACCAATCACCTCAGGCAGCATAGTAACTCCCTTCTTGCCTGTTGATTCAGGGGCATGAAGAGTTCAAAGTGGCCTGGTAACTGTCACAATTTCAAGTTCAATGGAATTCTTGTTGTGTCTCATGGTGAAAGCATTCCTTCTGCGGGAACCAAGACTTCTTGGCAGGCGGAGCATAAAGGCATAAGAACAGAAGCAAAACTTGTGCTAGTGCGTCCCTAGGTTTAATACAAACCTAGAGTGATGGTGCCACTCCTACTTCCACACCTTGACCCCTGGACCTGTGAAACCCGGCTACGGGAGAAACAGCACCATATACTGGACACTAATTCAGAGCATCTACATCCTTAGGGAAACCTCTCCCTAGCCGTGAAAGGTATTGCTCTCTAGGTGGTGCGCCACAACTGATTCTTCAAAAGCCTATTCCCCCATTCTATCTATTAAGCCAGCTGCTTCAGGATACAGTAAGTCCCCTACATACAAACGAGTTCTGTTCCGAGAGCACGTTCATAAGTCCAATTTGTTCGTAAGTCCAACAAAGTTAGCGTAGGTACCCTACTAACACAATTGGCCGTATTGTACTGTACTATAATAGGTTTATGATATTCTTCACACAAATAATACATAAAAAACAAACACAAAAAATAAAGAAAACATTTTTAATCTTACAGTACAGTACCTTGAGAAGTACAGTAGTATAGTACAACAGCTGGTGCTTCTTAGCAGTACCAGCTACATCACCGCTGCTTTTACGCTGGCCTCCGCACATCCTGGGCTTGATGTCTGTAAAGATGCGGTACTACTGTACCATATACAGTACTGTACAGTAAAGTACACAAAAGCACAACCACTTGTAGAGGATGCACGCACATGACAATGTATGCCAGACACATGAACTAACTTACATGACTGGACATGTGAACGCATGTTCACATCTTTGAAAGTTTGCAACTTGAAGGTTCGTCTGTAGGGGCCTTACTATAGTGGAGAACGCGATAAGACCAGGGAATCCCATGAGCATGGGCCCCTTGCAACCCTTCTTTTGTTATGAAGTGAGTTCTCTGATCAGAGGTAACGCTCTGTAGAACACCATGACAGAAGATACGACATTCTGTAAGTCCATAGATGGTAGTTTGGACAGAAGTATTGCATGCAGGGAAGACAAATCCAGATCCAGTGCCCATTTCAGTAGGAACAAAATGGTGCCCTTCCATAATGAAAGTAGATCAGACCAGGCTGACCTCCTCTGGGGATGGCTCAGTGTTGGTCTCATTTGCTGGCAGACTGGGCACTCAGCAGTGGCCATAGCCAAGTTGGCCTTGGTTGAGTAGGTGTCCATGGTGCTGAGCCCAGGCATGACTCCCATCCCTGCCATCATGGCCACTTGTCCATGAGCCAATTGGAAGATCACAGGGATAGCTGGGGAAAGAGGCTGACTGGTATCCACAGAAAGGGTCATCCTACCACTTGATTATTAAAATCCTCCTCTGCTGAGGTTACCCTTTAATGAGCAATCACATACAGTTAAGTTCCCTACATACAAACATTTAAGTTGCAAACTTTCAAAGATATGAACATGAATCTGGTTCCAGCAAGGAACCAGAACCTGCGTTCCATCAACGTCAGGCGTGAGTGCAATTGCGGCTTGCCCTCCGTCTCCTATTGCTGATGACCCTTCAGCTCTACCATCTCCCACCTCCTCTCCCTCCTCCAGCCAGTAACTCTTCCTGCCTGTTCACTCGATGCCAGCCCCCGTATGCCAGCTGCTGTACTGTACTACTGTACTTTTCAAGGTACTGTACTGTAAGATTAAAAATGTTTTATTTTTTGTGTTTGTTTTTAATGTATTATTTGTGCAAAAACTATTATAAACTTATTACAGTACAGTACTATTTAGCCGATTGTGTTAGTTGGAGAGCTAGGCTAACCTTGTTGGACTTATGAACAAACTGGACTTACTAACCCGTTCTTGGAACAGAACTCATTTGTATGTAGGGGACTTAAAGTACCTTCATATTTTTTTGCCCATTAAGAGAAGTCTATCCATAGACTTCCTCGCCAGATTTCCTTGTCAACAATTTCCCAGTCATGTTCTTTCCAAATCCCTAACCATGCAGCCAAACCATTGGCCATACATGGGTATGAATCATACATCTGGCCACTTATCCTGCCAAGCAAAGCGAACAACCAGGTGCACTGCTCAAAGCTCTGCCCACTGGGAGAACTTTCCTTCACCACTGTCCTTTAGGGAAGTCGCAGAGATGCAGGGCTGCTGCAGCTGTCTACCTTCAGGTGGTGCTTACAAACATGCAGAACCCTCTGTAAACCAGGCTCCAGTCTCCTCGTCCTCTGCCAGCTGATTGTAGGGAACTCCCCATGAAGCCATAGGTGCAGGTTGGGAAAGAGAAGGCAGTATAAAAGGAGTGGTGTCCATGGGCATTTAGACCACTTCATATAACTTACCTGTACCTTCAGGGCCTGCTTGGGACCAACTGTGTACATCCCACTTCCATTTGATGATGAAGTGCTGCTATGCATGCCCAACATTATAGCTTGGTGCATCACATGACACCCCGCTCATGTTGGGCAGTTGCTCAGCTCACATGGTAACTTCGTGGCCCAAGGTAAAGAATTTAGTCATTACTAAGGCCCAGTCACAGGCCAGGAGCTGTTTCTCAAAAGCAGAGTCATTGCCCACAAAGGATGGTAGGGTTTTGCTCCAAAATCTTAAGGGCCTGCATTATGATTCATTTATAGAGGCCCACCAAGGCTCCAAACAGCATCCTTAGCTGCCACTGATACTCCAAGCACCACTGGATCTTCCAGATCATAAGGCCTAAATTGCAAAGCAGCTTTCATGGCAACCTGGACCCAATACAGAGCCTTCTCTTGTGCTGGGCATCACTCAAAACTAGCAGCTTTTTGGGTTACTCAGTAAATGGGTCAGAGTAATACGTCTAAATGAGGACTATATTGCCTCCAGAATACTAAGGGGGCCACTAAGCACTGTGCCTTTTGCAACCAAAAAGGGCCACATGCAACTATTTATCCTTCGCCTTTGAAGGGATATCTAAACATGCCCCCCACACACCACTGGACCCCTAGAAAGGCAGAAGACCCCTGAGCATTTTTGTCAGTTTTATTATCATCCTCTTACATGCAAACATCTTACTCATAAGTCTAGAGTAGTTGTTACTTCCTGCTTACTAAGTTCAATAAGCATAAAGTAAAAAAAAAAAAAAAAAGGTGGGGGGGGGCGGAATTCCCCTGCAGTCCAGTGGTTAGGACTCTGTGTTTCCACTTCAGGGGGCATGGGTTCGATCTCTGGTCAGGGAACTAAGATCCCACAAGCCACTTAGCGTGGCCAAAAAAAAAAATTAGCATAAAGTCATCAGTGTAATAATGGACCAGGGGACTATCTTACGGAGGGGAAAGGCAAGCAAGATCCCCACGAACTAAATTATGACATAGGGCTGGAGAGGTGATATACTCCTAAGGTGGGACAATGTAGGTATTTTTCTGACCTTGTCAGCTGAAAGTAACCAGCTTCTGGTGGTCTTTCTTAACAGGGATAGAGGAAAAAAAGCACTTGCCAGATCAATAGCTCCATACCACGTACAGGGGATGTCTTAATTTGCCCAAACAATGAAACCACATCTGGCACAGCACCTGCAATTGAATTTACAGCCTAGTTAAGCCTACAATTATCCACCGTCATTCTCCAGGATGCATCCGTCTTTTGCACAGGCTAAATAGGTGAGCTGAATGGGGATAAATTAGACGACGCCACCCCTGCATCTTTCAAATCCCTAATGGTGGCACTAATCTCTGCAATCCCTCCAGGAATCCAGTATGGCTTTTGTTTAGTATTTTCTTAGGTAGAGGCAGTTGTGGTGGCTTCCACTTGGCTTTTCCCACCATAATGGCCCTCACTCCACTGGTCAGAATCCCCACTATGGGGATTCTGCCAGCTGCTAAGGATGTCTGCCCCTACTAAGCACTCCAGAACTGAGGAAATGGTTACAGACTGGGTTCAGGGACATACTGGGCCAACATTGAGAGGGACCTGATCTAAAACTCCATTGCTCAGCTGACCTCCATAAGCCCCTACTCTGACTGGAGGGCCACAGTGATATTTTGGATCTCTGGAATAAGTGTCCAATATTCCCCCAAAGGCCCAATTATTTCCTTTTTCCCAATGTACCCTGGTAAAACGCCATGGATCCCTTTGGGGAAAGCTGAGAGAAAGATTAACAGTATACATTTTTGGCAACAGGGGTCCTTCTTTAAGGGGACCCCACCTCCCCATTATTCAAGGGATGTAGAGTCTGTAAACGGGCTCAAGTCTGAGGCTGATTGAGAAGCCATGACTCTGTTTTTATGACTTAACGTTAGACTTTTGTTCACTTGGCCTAAAATAGGTCTGGTTCTACAGATTAAGTGAGAATGGAACAGGTTTCCTAGCTATTTCACTTCTAGGCGCACCATGATGAACTAGCCAAGGCCATGGTCTGCATGAGTCAGGCTAGTCTGACTGCTGCTTTGATTCGGCTGTCCATGACTGTATCCACACCCACCTTGCCTGCCACCAACTGGCCCCTGCTACCCAGGATCCAATTATTCCAGTGGCATTTAGGTTTACCAATTCAATGACTGAGGTTCCCACTGTGAGGTGTGGTTGCAGAGGAGAACATCATGGAGCTTTTCAAAGATGCTGGGGCTTCCGTCACAGATCGATTTCTCACAGTCGTGGTGAAAGCTATGTCTTCTGGATGCTCTCTATGTGGGTAAGGCTTAAATGACAAATACACTCTAACATTCCAGTCTCCCTAAGTCTTTGAATCCCTTCCTCTCCACTAAACCAAGGTGGGGCAGGCATTTTCACCTTGTTCACTGTGGACCACCATCTGATCCCTGCTTTAGTCAGTCAACCAACCAAACTGTCACAGCCCTCGGTTTGACAGCTCAGCTGACCCGCTAAACACAGAATCCTTGCTCAGTGAGCCCTCAGTGAATCAGTAAATTCAACCTGACCCAACTTTACGTTCCTTCCACCATTATCCAACACTTTTGATATCTACCCCCTCACAGCTTCCCTAGACTTCCATCTGTATAAATCAGAAGACTCAAGTAGTTCTTTTGGAATGTAGTGCATATCCTATGGGTCACATTCTATCCCTCACCTGTACAAACCTGCTAGGACTTGAGTCTAATTATAGGGATAGAAGCAAAGACGGGTGATGGGTGTGGGTGCTAAGGAGAATCCGTATTATCTTGCATGGCAACTGCCTCAGGAGAGACCAATACCATTTCCTCAGGCAATGCAGGGTTTATCCCTTCAGATTGGGGTGGAGAGATCACTTCCACTGGGAACAGAGAGGACTCTTCCATTGGAAAGAAGATTCATCAGAATTTAGAGGCTTAATGTCCCCAGTTTCATCAGAGTCTCCCTACATGTTCCCATTCAGGACCCCATTCTGCCCCAATTAATGCCCTCACTTAGCAATAGATACCCTGTGAGGCTGGAGTTCAAATTGCATTTAGCCACTGAAAGGATGAGATTTTTTTTGTTTGATTTTTTTAGCAATCTCAGCCCTAAGACTACAAGAGATAAGGGTCTCCTTTAGGGCACACACAAAAGCTTTAGGTCATTTATGCAGTGCTTGAAATGGGAATTCAAATCCCTGAGCTCATCCTTTTCTTTCTCAACTTTTCCAGCCACATTAGGAGAAAACAGCCAATCTTGTTATATGTGTTTGTCTGAGAAAAATGTTCAAAAGTATCATGTACACAGACATCCAGAGTCTTGCTTCTTCTAAGGGGTCAATTAGGAAAATCCTATGGAGATATTTTGCATATCTCTATGGCTAAATCATGCCATGGACTATCAGTGCTCTCTTTACTACTGGAAATAGAGTCATTAGCATCTTTACATCTAACCATATAAAGAGTCAATTCCAGAGACACAAGAACCAATTCATAAAATTCATCTTAAAATTCTGATCCTCTAAAACCAGTCTCAGTACCAAAATATGTCTTAGGTTCTCTGGACATACAGATAGAGAGAGAGGGAGACCAAGGGGAGCCAATGGATAGTTCCAGTCAAAGTTTGAAGGCCTGAGAACCAAAAAAGCTTATGGTATACTTCCATTCCAAAGGCTGGTAGGATCAGTATCCAGAAAGAGTCAAAGTTTCACTTTGGCAGTATATCCAAAGGCAGTATAAAAACCTCTGTCACAAGTTGAAGGCAGTTAGGCAGGAGGAACTTCCTCTTAGTCGGGGTGGGCGGGGGCGGGGGGGGCAGACTTTTGATCTATTCATGCCTTCAACTGATTGTCAAGGCTCACCCATATTAGGGAGAGCAATCTGCTTTACTCAGTCTATTGACTTAAATGTTAAATTCACAAACACTCTCATAGAAACATCCAGAATAATGGTTGACCGAATACCTGGATACCCTGTATCCCAGTCAACACACAGAACTAACCATCAGAGTTATTCCAAGAAGAATATTCCAAAGAATGGTGGATGCAGTGTTTTACCATAAATAAAGTAAAAAATTGGATAAATGAGAACCCTTTAAAAGTTGATGAGAGGGCTTCCCTGGTGTCTCATTGGTTGGGAGTCCACCTGCCGATGCAGGGGACACGGGTTCGTGCCCCGGTCCGGGAAGATCCCACATGCCGCGGAGCGGCTGGGCGCATGAGCCATGGCCGCTGAGCCTGCGCGTCCGGAGCCTGTGCTCTGCAGTGGGAGAGGCCACAACAGTGAGAGGCCCGCGTACCGCAAAAAAAAAAAAAAAAAAAAAGAAAGAAAGAAAAGTTGATGAGATTTGTATGTTGTATGCCTACAACAATGTTAATGAATTCTAATAAGTTACTATACCACTATATCATTATTGAAGAAGTCTTGGTGAAAAACACATTTTATGAGGGGAAAAACTGTATACTTTTCTAAATATAAATAGAATTGATGGTATTCATAAAAAAGCTAAATAATTTTCCATGTGGAGATAAAATTTCCTATAACATATTCAGCCAAATGGTTCTACAAGATGTTTAAAGGTGCTACTGGAAGGTGGCTTGATAAAATCCTGGGTTAAATACAGCCAAAAAAAAAAAAAAAGAAACAAAAAAAGCTCTCTTTAAGCAAGACTCTAAAAGCCTTTAGTATCTGCATTAGCCTTGTGAATCTTCAAGAGGGAGATATAATAAATATCTTTTTCCAACTGTATTGGATCACAACAGTCTTTTAATCCTGGAGCATTTTGCAGATTAGTGTCCTGTGAAACACACTTTGGAAAACGCTTCTCTTGAGTATTTTAAGTTTGAAACATTTCTAATGTTCTTTTCAATTTAAAGGAGTAAAAATATCTCTATATTATGAAACTGTTATAATAATATCTTATATAAGTACAGCACTAATTAGTTTCAAAGTGCTCTCACCACAATTACAGCATTGTAGCTTTACAAGATTTTTGTAAGGCAGGTATAATGATCCTCATCACAGGATCAAGAATTTAGGACAGAGATAATTTAAGAGACTTGCTCAAGGTCACATAGCTAGTTAGTAATAGAACTTGGGTTAGAAGTTTTGTTTTTTTTTTAAGATACCCAAGCAAAACTCTTTCCTCTTAATTACAACGTTTCAACAGCATTTATTCATTAATGTCTATTCATACATTACTTGCATACAGTCATCGAGTTCATTCATACATGAACTCGATTAGTCACTTATGAAGTCGAGACAGGAAAATGACTTTTAGCCTTCTAAAACTGGGTTTCAATTCTAGTTCTATACACAGACTGTGTGACTCTGGTCAGATTTCTCGAGCACTTTGAGCCTCAGTTTCCTTAGTAAATGGGGATTAGAAACAATTCCACAATTCCTTTTCTAAAACCCTATGGCCAGATGTATTTCTCAACTTAAGCCATATTATACTGGGGTAATTCACTCTATATTCCATGTATTATATAACAACTACAGCGGTACCCATAAAAAAAAGACAAGTTTTTTTTCAGTTAAACATATAAATATTCACACTGAATATGTTTGGTTAAAGACTAATATAAACCTCAGATCAATTCAGCTCAGAGTTTTAACACCAAATATACTTTGACATAAAATGAATGAAAACAGCTTTCAGTTATCAGAAGTCGTATTAGTCGGTTTAGACTGCTATAAAAGAGTACCATAGATTAACTGGTTTATAAACAACAGAAATTTATTTCTCACACATCTGGAGTCTGTATGTCCGAGAATAGTGTGCCAATGTGTTAGGGCTATGGCAAGAGTCTGCTACTGGGTTGCAGATAGCGGACCTCTCTTTGTATCTTCACATGACAGAACAGAGAGAGGAAGCAAGCTCTTTCTGAGTCTTATAAGGGCACTAATCCCATTCATGAAGACTCCACCCTCATGACCTCATCTAATCCTAGTTACCCCTCAAAGGTCCCACTTCCTAATACCATCACACTGTGAGGGTAGCATTTTAACATATGAATTTTAAAAAGACACATTCAGTCCTTAACAAAGGTTCTTGGCTATCAGAACTATGATAACAGATATGAATACCTATCTCAGGACTGGTGCAAAAATACAACAAGATACACATATTAGAGCACATAGAACAGTGCCTGGAACACAGTGAAAGCACAGCACAATGCCAGCTATTGATATTCTTATTATGATTATTAAGCAACATTGCATTCTTCAAATTCTTCACAATTATGTTTATTAAAAACTTCAGAAAAGGCTGGAAGTGGCTGGAAAGACCACTGGGTCAATTGCATGAGGTCCGGACAGTGACTGGAAGGTGCCTCAGCACTCAAGCAGGGAGCCATTATAGAGGTAGCATGCACCCTGAACATCAAGAGTGGCACCACCAAGCTCTTTCCCTGGGAAATACACTCGGCAACAAGTTGCCGTAGCTATGAACTGTGTCTGTGAATATCTGTGCTTTATCTCAATTTATTTTGTGCATCCAGTAGCAAGATGTGGCCTCAGGTTTAGGGAGAGCACCAGAATCACAACTAACTGCTGAACAATCATTGACAGGAAGACATTGGAAATCACCAAAAAAGACACCCCACATCCAAAGACAAAAGAGAAGCCACACTGGAATGGTAGTAGGGATGTAATCACAATAAAATCAAATCCCATAACTACTGGGTAGGTGACTCACAAACTAGAGAACAATTATACCACAGAAGTCCACCCACCGGAGTGAAGGTTCTGAGCCCCACGTCAAGCTTCCCAATCTGGGGAGAAGGAATTCTCAGAGAATCAGACTTTGAAGGCTAGCAGGATTTGATTGCAGGACTTTGACAGGACTGAGGGAAACAGAGACTCCACTCTTGGAGGGCACACACAAAGCAACGTGCACATCAGGACCCATAGGAGATTGAACCAGACCTACCTTCCAGTGTTGAAGGGTCTCCTGCATAGGCGGGGAGTGGCTGTGGCTCACTGTGGGGACAAGAATGGTGGCAGCAGAAGTTCTGGGAAGTAGTCCTTGGCATGAGCCTTCCCGGAGTCTGCCATTAGCCCCACCAAACAGCGTGTACCCTCTACTGCTGGGTTGCCTCAGGCCAAACAACCAACAGGGAGGGAAATCAGACCCACCCATCAGCAGACAAGTGGATTAAAGTTTTACTGAGCTCTGCCCGCCAGAGCAACACCCAACTCTACCAACCACCAGTCCCTCCCATCAGGAAGCTTGCACAAGCCTCTTAGATAGACTCATCCACTGGAGGGCAGACAGCGGAGGCAAGAAGAACTACAGTCCTGCAGCCTGTGGAACAGAAACCACATTCACAGAAAGACAGACAAGATGAAAAGGCAGAGGGCTATGTACCAGATGAAGGAACAAGATAAAACCCCAGAAAAACAACTAAATGAAGTGGAGATAGGCATCCTTCCAGAAAAAGAATTAAGAATAATGACAGTGAAGATGATCCAGGACCTTGGGGAAAAAATGGAGGCAAAGATCGAGAAGATGCAAGAAATGAAGACCTAGAAGAATTAAAGAACAAACAGAGATGAACAATACAATAACTGAAATGAAAAATACACTAGAAGGAATCCACAGCAGAGTAACTGAGGCAGAAGAACAGAAAAGTGACCTGGAAGAGGGAATTGTAGAATTCACTACTGCAGAACAGAGTAAAGAATTAAAAGAACTGAAGACAGCCTAAGAGACCTCTGGGACAACATTAAACACACCAACGTTCACATTATAGGGGTCCCAGAAGAAGAGAGAGAGAGAGAAAGTACCTGAGAAAGTATCTGAAGAGATTATAGTCGAAAACTTCCCTAACATGGGAAAGGAAATAGCCACTCAAGTCCAGGAAGTGCAGGGAGTCCCAGGCAGGATAAACCCAAAGAGAAACATGCCGAGACACATAGTAATCAAACTGACAAAAATTAAAGACAAAGAAAAATCATTAAAAGCAACAAGGGAAAAACAAAAAATAACATAAAAGGGAACTCCCATAAGGTTAACAGCTGACTTCTCAGCAGAAACTCTACAAGCAAGAAGGGAGTGGCACAGTATACTTAAAGTGATGAAAGGGAAGAAACTACAAACAAGATTACCTTACCCAGCAAGGATCTCATTCAGATTCGATGGAGAAATCAAAAGCTTTACAGACAAGCAAAAGCTAAGAGAATTCAGCACCACCAAACCAACTCTACAACAAATGCTAAGGAACTTCTCTGAATGGAAAACAAAAGCAAAGAAAAGGACCTACAAAAACAAACCCAAAACAATTAAGAAAACAGTAATAGGAACATACATATCGATAATTACTTTAAATGTGAATGGATTAAATGCTCCAACCAAAAGACACAGGGTCACTGAATGGATGCAAAAACAAGACCCATCTATATGCTGTCTACAACAGACCTACTTAAGACCTAGAGACACATACAGACTGAAAGTGAGGGGATGGAAAAACACATTCCATGCAAGTGGAAATCAAAAGAAACCTGGAGTAGTAATACTCATATCAGATAAAATAGACTTTAAAATAGAGAATGTTACAACAGACAAGGAAGGACATTACATAATGATCAAGGAATCAATCCAAGAAGAAGATATAACAATTATAAATATATATGCACCCAACAAAGGAGCATCTCAATACATAAGGCAACTGCTAACAGCTACAAAAGAGGAAACTGACAGTAACACAATAACAGTAGGGGACTTTAACACCTTACTTACACCAATGAACAGATCATCCAGACAGAAAATTAATAAGGAAACACAAGATTTAAATGACGCAATAGACCAGATAGAGTTAACTGATATTTACAGGACATTCCAACCAAAAAGAACAGATTACACTTTCTTCTGAAGCACACATGGAACATTCTTCAGGACAGATCACATCTTGGGTCACAAATCAAGCCTCGGTAAGTTTAAGAAAACTGAAATCACATCAAGCGTCTTTTCTGACCACAATGCTATGAGCTTAGAAGTCCATTATAGGGAACAAATTTTAAAAGCACAAACACATGGAGGCTAAACAATATGCTACTAAATAACCAAGAGATCACTGGAGAAATCAAAGAGGAAATCAAAAAATACCTAGAGACAAATGAAAACAAAAATATGATGATCCAAACCTATGGAATGCAGCAAATGCAGTTCTAAGAGGGAAGTTTATAGCAATACAACCCTATCTCAAGAAACAAGAAAAATCTCAAATAAACACTCTAACCTTACACCTAAAGGAACTAGAGAAAGAAGAATAAACAAAGCCCAAAGTTAGTAGAAGGAAAGAAATAACAAAGATCAGAGCAAAACAAATGAAATAGAAACAAAGAAAACAATAGCAAAAATCAATAAAACTAAAAGCTTTTTCTTTGAGAAGATAAACAAAATTGATATACCTTTAGCCAGACTCATCAAGAAAAAAAGGGAGAGGACTCAAATCAGTAAAATGAGAAATGAAAAAGGAGAAGTTACAACAGACACTGCAGAAATACAGAGTATCTGAAGAGACTACTACAAGCAACCCTATGCAATAAAATGGACAACCTGGAAGAAATGGACAAACTCTCAGAAAGGTATAACCTTCCAAGACAGAACCAGAAAGAAACAGAAAATATGAACAGGCCAATCCCAAGTAATGAAATTGAAACTGTGATTAAAAATCTTCCAACAAACAGAAGTCCAGGAGCAGATGGCTTCACAGGTGAATTCTATCAAACATTTAGAGAGGAGCTAACACCCATCCTTCTCAAACTCTTCCAAAAAATTGCAGAGGAAGAAACACTCCCAAACTCATTCTACGAGGCCACCATCACCCTGATACCAAAACCAGACAAAGATACTACAAAGAAAGAAAATCAATATCACTGATGAATATAGATGCAAAAATCCTCAACAAAATACTAGCAAACAGAATCCAACAACACATTAAAAGGATCATACACCATGATCAAGTGGGATTTATCCCAGGGATGCAAAGATTCTTCAGTATATGCAAATCAATCAATGTGATTACCATATTAACAAATTGAAGAATAAAAACCATATGATCATCTCAATAGATGTAGAAAAAGCTTTGGACAAAATTCAACACCCATTTATGACAAAATCTCTCTAGAAAGTGGGCATACAGGGAAGCCACCTTTATTATCAACATAATAAAGGCCATATATGACAAACCCACAGCAAAAATCATTCTCAATGGTGCAAACCTGAAAGCATTTCCTCTAAGATCAGAAACAAGACAAGGATCTCCACTCTTGCCACTATTATTCAACACAGTTTTGGAAGTCCTGGCCATGGCAAACAGAGAAGGAAAAGAAATAAAAGCAATACAAATTGGAAAAGAAGTAAAACTGTCACTGTTAGCAGATGACATGATACTATACATAGAAAACCCTAAAGATGCCACCAGAAAACTACTAGAGTTAATCAATGAATGTGGTAAAGTTGCAGGATACAAAATTAATGCACAGAAATCTCTTGCATTCCTATACACCAACAACGAAAGACCAGAAAGAGAAATTAAGGAAACAAGCCCATTCACCATTGCAACAAAAAAGAATAAAATACCTAGGAATAAACCTACCTAAGGAGATGAAAGTCCTGTACTCTGAAAAGTATAAGACACTGATGAAAAAAATCAAAGATGACACAAACAGATGGAGAGATATACCATGTTCCTGGATCGGAAGAATCAATATTGTGAAAATGACTATACCACCCCAAAGGAATCTACAGATTCAATACAATCCCTATCAAATTACCAATGGCATTTTTTACAGAACTAGAACAAAAATATCTTAAAATTTGTATGGAGACACAAAAGACCCCGAATAGCCAAAGAAATCTTGAGAGAAAAAAACGGAGCTGGAGGAATCAGACTCCCTGACTTCAGATTATACTACAAAGGTACAGTAGTCAAGACAATATGGTACTGGCATAAAAAACAGAAATATAGATCAATGGAATGGGACAGGAAGCCCAGAGATAAACCCATGCACCAATGGTCAACTAACCTATGACAGAGGAGGCAAGAATATACAATGGAGAAAAGACAGCCTCTTCAATAAGCGGTGCCAGGAAAACTGGACAGCTACATGTAAAAGAATGAAATTAGAACACTCCCTAACACCATACACAAAAATAAACTCAAAATGGATTAAAGACCTAAATG
Organism: Platanista minor; assembly: GCA_004363435.1. Lineage (NCBI taxonomy): Eukaryota > Metazoa > Chordata > Mammalia > Artiodactyla > Platanistidae > Platanista > Platanista minor. Next base: position 13,077 of record RJWK010011838.1, on the reverse strand, counting down.
TAAGGCCAGACACTATCAAACTCTTAGAGGAAAACATAGGAAGAACAAACACTCTTTGACATAAATCACAGCAAGATTTTTGACCCACCTCCTAGAGTAATGGAAATAAAAACAAAAATAAACAAATGGCACCTAATGAAACTTAAAAGCTTTTGCACAGCAAAGGAAACCATAAACAAGACAAGAAGCAAACCCTCAGAATGGGAGAAAATATTTGCAAATGAATGAGACAAAGGAATAATCTCCAAAATATATAAACAGCTCATGCAGCTCAATATTAAAAAAACAAACAACCCAATCCAAAAATGGGCAGAAGACCTAAATAGACATCTGTCCAAAGAAGACATACAGATGGCCAAGAGGCACACGAAAAGCTGCTCCACATCAGTAATTATTAGAGAACTGCAAATTGAAACTCCACATCAGTAATTATTAGAGAACTGCAAATTGAAACTACAGTGAGGTATCACCTCACACCAGTTAGAATGGGCACCATCAGAAAATCTACAAACAACAAATGCTGGAGAGGGTGTGGAGAAAAGGGAACCCTCTTGCACTGTTGGTGGGAATGTAAATTGATACAGCCACTAAGGAGAACAGTATGGAGGTTCCTTAAAAAACTAAAACTAGAATTACCATATGACCCAGCAATCCCACTACTGGTCATATAACCAGAGAAAACCACAATTCAAAATACACATGCACCCCAGTGTTCATTGCAGCACTATTTACAAGAGCCAGGTCATGGAAGCAACTTAAATGCCCATCAACAGACTAATGGATAAAGAAGATATGGTACATATATATATATATACAATGGAATATTACTCAGCCATAAAAAGGAACAAAATTGGGTCTCTTGTAGAGACGTAGAAGAACCTAGAAACTGTCATACAGAGTGAAGTCGGAAAGAGAAAAACAAATATAGTATATTAACGCATATATGTGGAGTCTAGAAAAATGGTACAGATGAACCGGTTTGCAAGGCAGAAATAGAGACACAGATGTAGAGAACAAACATATGGACACGAAGGGCGGAAAGCAGTGGGGGGATGAATTGGGAGACTGGGATTGACATATATCCACTAATATGTATAAAATATATAATAAGAAACTGCATGCATCCAACCATTTCTCCACCATAAAATTTAGGAATGAGCAAAAAATACATAACATTGTATTTTGTGAACTAGTCTGGAACTTCCATATACCTTTTGGGGTAGTGAACCTAGTATTAATGTACAAGAAAAGGTAAGTAGAAAGCATAATGAATACAAGCCTCAAGAGAGTGATAACCTTCATGATGATGACAAAATACTGACTTAACCTCAAAAGAAACTCATATATTTTAATCTTTCCTCATCATAGGCAATTAGAAAACACTCTTATTCATCTGCGCACCCTAGCGCAATGTCTGACATAGAGAAGAACCAGATACCTGTTTATTGCATAAACAGATTGATGAGGAATGAACCCCTACTATCAGTGCAAAGCTAACAGGTACCCATATTTAAAGATAATAGTCCTTACTGGTATTGTAGAATTGAGTCCCAGAATCATACAGCCCTCTTAGGGCATCATAATGCAAATATACTCCTGAAGTATGTGAGCTTTCTGCCTTTATTACTGAACTGTTCACTCTCAGATAAAGCCCTGGAAATCATGAAATAGCAAGTGTAATTTACTGTCTCTACATGTCAGCTAATCCAGATGATAAGGAATCTGTGCTTCAACCAGGTATAAATGTGGCTTAACACATGAGGATTAGGGAAAAACAGTAACTTGGGAATATGTTTAAGGAGATATAATTTCAAAATATTCATTAAAATAAAACCATATTTATTTCTTAAGAATAAACGTTTTTGCCAACAAGGACCTACTTTATAGCACAGGGAACTATACTCACTATTTAGTAGTAACATATAAGGGAAAATAATCTGGAAAAGGTTATATCTATAACTGAATCACTGTGCTCTACACTTGAAACTAATACAACATTGTAAATCCACTATACTTCAAAAAATAAATAAATAAAATAAAAATAGGGAGATGTACTGAAAGAAAAAATAAACAATTTAATGTTGCCAAAAGCAGAGAAAACACATAAGAAATGATGATCACCCATATTAATGGAAATATACTGCTATGTATCAATATATATACACACATATATATATGCATGTGTGGAGAGTGGGTATGAAAACCATACACAAAATTGGTTTGAAAATAGTTTTTTCTCTGAAGTTGCTAAGTATTCACCCTATATTATTTACACTATTCATGTTTTTCTCATTAAATGTTTTCTTAATGATTTGAACGAATTCTCAGCACATAAAGAAGAGTAACTTTTGTTACATTTGTTTGCGGCAGTTTGCTTTCTGTTTGTTCACTACTTTTTCATTTGGGGTGGAATTTTATGATGCAAGAATGCTTTTTCCGGGCTTCCCTGGTGGCACAGCGGTTGAGAGTCCGCCTGCCGATGCAGGGGACACGGGTTCATGCTCCGGTCCGGGAAGATCCCACATGCCGCGGAGCAGCTGGGCCCGTGAGCCATGGCCGCTGAGCCTGCACATCCGGAGCCTGTGCTCCGCAACGGGAGAGGCCACAACAGTGAGAGGTCCGCGTACCGCAACAAAAAAAAAGAAAAAAAAAAGAATGCTTTTTCCTTCTTAGGTAATCAAATGCATGTGCTTATGCTTTCACTAAATCTTCCACTGCTTTTAAACTTAGAAAATTCTTCTCCAACACAGATTTAATAAATACGTCTCTCTTCACGTCTTGAGTTTCATCAAGAAGTGTACACAAAAGAAGTGTCGTGAAGGGCCTGGGGGCAGGACAGGAATAAAGACACAGACCTACTAGAGAATGGACTTGAGGATATGGGGAGGGGGAAGGGTAAGCTGTGATAAAGTGAGAGAGTGGCATGGACATATGTACACTACCAAACGTAAAATAGATAGCTAGTGGGAAACAGCCTCCTAGCACAGGGAGATCAGCTCAGTGCTCTGTGATCACCTGGATGGGTGGGATGGGGAGGGTGGGAGGGAGGGAGACGCAAGAGAGAGGAGATATGGGAGCATATGTATATGTATAATTGATTCACTTTGTTATAAAGCAGAAACTAACACCATTGTAAAGCAATTATACTCCAATAAAGATGTAAAAAAAAAAAAAAAAGTGTACATAATGCGTCACATTTACAATTATATCCTGAATCCTCGATCTTAGCCTCATCTATTTGTCTTTCAGGAAGTCTCACCTCGTCCAGAGATTCTCCTTTCCCAGACATTGCCAAGAATCCCAGGACATCCACAGAACTCTATTGTGGGTCTTAGTTAGGCTCACATTCCTGGCTTATACCTGGTGGGAAAACAGAGAGTGGTCTCACACCTCATAAGACCCTGTGCATCTGTAGTCTCTCTTTTCAGTGGTGTCTTGCCACTCTATCCTAGGAAGCTCTAAGATCCCTGGGTCACCGTCTCTACCGAAAACATGTGATGGTTCTACCCAGAGTTTCAGAGGACTGTTCTCACTACAGAGCACTTGGAGTTTCAACTAATCATATATTTGGCCAGAACAAAGCACTAAATCCCCAAAGCACTGGGGGGTGTGGCATGAGGCAGGAGTTATCGAAGAGCAATGATCTAAACCTTCATGACCTGACACTCATCCCACTTTACCTGCCAGACTCCTCCTCTAGCTGGTGTCTTGGGGCCCATGCAAGTTGAGAAATGTAGCCACATCCAACATCATAAAGTTTATTAAAAAGTTACTGTTTATTAAGATGTACTAGGTTCAGAGTACAGGGTACATCTGAAGATGGGGGCGGGGGGCACAGGCCTGGCATAAAGAATGTATCCCTAAGTTCATTAGCAGGGTAGGTATATCTGCTTATTCCAGACACGTTGTTACATATAGATTTTAGTTGGTTGGTTGAGTGCAAAGAAGAAAATTTGTTGCTTGTACTACGTTACTAAAACCTAGTTAGCAGGGAGGAGCCCCTGGTTTGGAAAACATTTGGTTGCATTAAAGTTAAAGACCACATCCCAGGAGATATGGAGAAACCATGCATGAAGCTCCAGGTGTCATTCTGTATATGCTGCATCTTCCAGAACTAGAACAGGTGAAGGTCTCCATCCTTACCACTCAACTGCCATCATTTTAACAGCTTAATGCGGGTATGTTTTCAGTTGTGCTCAAGACACTGTGTTCCTGACTTCTCTGGCAATATATTAAGTCTTAAACTTCACATCTGAGCTCATCAGAAGGTCTAATTTTAACAGTCAGAAGATCTCACCCACACTCTTCTTTCCCCAACCAATTAATTTGTACCATACCACTTTAAAAATCATAATATCCAAGCTTTCACAGCCAGGCCCTGCCCTAATAGGAAGGATCTGGTTTCTAACAGCAGAATGATGGGGATTTCTCTTGCAGTATGACTTGCCTGTCACAGGATCCTTCCAAATGGTTTATGTCTCCTATATACACTTAGCTTAAGCAAAAGCAATGATGCTATAATAATATGGATATAAACGCTATCCACTGGTGGACACCTGGCTCAAGCTGGGTTATTCACAGCACCCTGCTGCCCTCCTAGCAAGTGTGGGCGCTTCAGCCATGAGCATGAGACCCAAGCAGACTAAGAGCACCCTCCCTGAATTTCTGTGTCTGGAGACAGAGTGAGAGAAATTTGTGTGAGCTTCTTACCAGTGATTAAAAATATTAAGAGAACAGCAACTGCAGCATCTGTATTCCATGTACCCAAGAGAAGCAGAGGAAAGAGAGAAGAGGAAAGAGAGAAGAGAAAGTTGATACACAACCTTATGAAGAACAAGAAACTCAGAGGATTAATGTTTTGTTTTGTTTTGTTTTGTTTGAGTCAGAAGCTCCAAATGTTTTGGAGTCCTCATGCCACCCCTTCCACTATGGACAACTGTTTGGATTCTGTGACCCAACAAACTGTCAAAGTGTCCTTCCAACACACTATTTTTGCTTTTGGTTTTAATGTCTATGGCACTTACAAATAAAAGAGTGAGTCTTGTCTAACAGAAAAGATCAAGGGCTAAGTATATAAAGCTATTTGATTAGGACTATTTATACAATGAAAAATTAAAAATGAAACATTCAACAGTGAAACCATAGTTAAGTAGGTCATGGCCTAACTGCACTGCAGCCTTAAACCTATGTTTTCAAAGATTGTTAAATAGCCATTGTCTACGTGAGGAACTACTAAGTGAAAAAGCAGATACAAGACTGTTTAATCAATAGTCATCACATTTATTTGTAAATACACAGATGAACATTTAGAAGGAAAATTATGCAAATGTCACGAACAGTTGCCTGTGGATGGTGGGAACAAAGGTAATCTGTTCACACTCTTTTGTATTCACTAAATAAGCATATATTTTTAATATTTAGAGAAACTTTTAAATATGATATCCAAAATACATTCATTCATATGTAATATAAATCTTCAGTTCAGTTCCTAAGCAAATTATCAGAAATTTTAAGCTAATAGTCAAATTACTGAAGTGTTTATTTTATAGAGAAAAAGCCAGAAAATGAATGCGAGAGGGAGAGTTATTATTCTAAGTATCTTTATTCTCTGTGCACATTTACAATAACACACCACAGAGTGGTCTCTCCCAATAAATTAGATCCTTAAGTGACTTGTTCTTTAAACAAACATTAAGAAATGATGATAACTTCTTGAATTGTATTGTTTTTTCTTTAATTAAAAAAGAAAGCCCACAGTGGATAATTCTTATGCTGGAAAGGCATGTGATTCAAATTATATGTATAAGCTCTGTGTAATGAATTGAACTGGTTTTCCTAAAGACTGACTTTTTTTTTTTATACAAGCTAATGTTATCATAACTTCACAACGAAGATCCCACATGCCTCAGTGAAGATCCCACGTGCTGCAACTAAGACCTGACACAGCCAAAAATAAATTAAATATATAAATAATAAATAAATCTTTTAAAAAACTACCTAAAAAAATAATAAAAAGCCCAAAGTACAGTGGATCCTTGAACAACACGGGTTTGAACTGCGCAGGTCCACTTATGTGTGGATTTTTTTCACTAAATACAGTACTACAGTAATAAACGTATCTGACTACAAAGATTCTCTTAAACTTAAAATAATTTAATTCATCTTATAAAACTTCAAGAGACATGAAGCCATATGATTCCTCTGAATATCACTGAATGAGAAATTGTATCATTTGGCTCTTGACAGTTTTAAACTACAGACAGACCTTGGAGATACTGTGGGTTGGTTTACAGACCACTGAAATAAAGTGAATATCACAATAAAGTAAATAACATGAATTTTTTTGGTTGCCCAACTGCATAGAAATGTTATACTTACACTCTATGCTGTAGTCTATTAATTGTGCAATGGCATTATGTCTAAAAAAAAGCCAATGTAAATACCTTAATTAAAAAATAGATCATTGTGAAAAAATGTCAACCACCTGAACCTTCAGCGAGTCATAATCTTTTTGCTGGTGGAGAGTCCTGTCTTGATGTTGATGCTGCTGACTGATCAGAGTGGCAGCTGCAGAAGGCTGGGATGGCTGTGACCATTTCTTAAAATAAGACCACAGTGAAGTCTGTCACATCCATTGACTGCCTTTCACAAATGATTTCTCTGTAGCATGCCATGCTGTTTGACAGAATTTTACCCACGGTAGAACTTCGTTCAAAACTGGAGTCAGTCCTCGCAAACCCTGCTGCTACTTTATGAAATAAGTTTATGCCATGTTCTAAACCCTGTGTTTTCATTTTAATAATCTTCAGTGTCTACACCAGGAGTAGATTCCATCTCAAGAAACCACTCTCCTTCCTCATCCATAAGAAGCAACTCCTCATCTGTTAAGGTTTTATCACGAGATTGCAGCAATTCAGTCACATCTTCAGGCTCCGCTTCTAATTCTAGTTCTCTTGCTATTTCCACCACATCTGTAGTTACTTCCTTACCTGAACTCCTGAACCCATCAAAGTCATCCATGAGGGTTGGAATCAACGTCTAATTCTAGTTCTCTTGCTATTTCCACCACATCTGTAGTTACCGCCTCACCTGAACTCCTGAACCCATCGAAGTCATCCATGAGGGTTGGAATCAACTTTTTCCAAACGGCGTTAATGATATTTTGACCTCTTCCCATGAATCACAAATGTTCTTAATGGCAGCTAGAAAACCTTCCCCTGCAGAGGGTTTTCAATTTACTTTGCCCAGATTAATCAGAGGAATCACTAGCTCTGCAAGCTGTAGCCTTACCGTATGTATTTCTTAAATAATAAGGCTTGACAGTTAAAATGACTTCTTGATCAATGGGCTGCAGACTGGATGTTGTGTTAGCAGACATGAAAACAAGCATGAATCTTGTTCATTGTGTGGCCAGGTACATTGTCAATTAGCAGCAGTATTTTGAAAGGAATCTTTTCTGAGCAGTAGGTTTTAACAGCGTGCTTAAAATATTCAGTAAACCACGTTGTAAACAGATGTGCTATTACCTAGGCTTTGTTGTTCCTTGATGGAGCTCAGGCAGAGTAGATTTAGCATAATTCTTGAGAACATTATGATTTTCAGAATGGTAAATGAGCACTGGCTTCAGCTTAAAGGCACCAGTTGCATTAACCCCTAATAAAAGAGTCAGCCTGTCCTTTGAAGCTTTCAAGCCAGGCACTGACTTCTCTTTAGTTTATGGAAGTCCTAGATGACATCTTCCTCCAATATAAGGCTGTTTCGTGTACATTGAAAATGTGTTGTTTAGTGCAGCCACCTTCATGAACGATCTGAGCTCGATCTTCTTGACAACTTGCTGCTTCCCCTTGCACTTTGACGTTACGGAGACAGCTTCTTTCCTTAAACCTCATGAACCAACCTCTGCTAGTGTCAAACTTTCCCTCTGCAGCTTCCCCACCTCTCTTAACCTTCATAGAATTGAAGAGAGTTAGAGCCTTGCTCCGAATTAGGCTTTCTCTTAAGGGAATGTTGTGGCTGGTTTGATCTTCTTTTCAGACAGATAAAACTCTTCTCCATTATCAGCAGTGAGGCTGTTTTGCTTTCTTATCATTTGAGTGTTCACTGGAGTAGCACTTTTACTTTCCTTCGAGAACTTTTCCTTTGCATTAATAACATGGGTAACTGTTTGCACAAGAGGACTAGCTTCGGGCCTATCTCGGTTTTCGACATACCTTTCTCACCAAGCTTAATCGTTTCTAGCTTTTTAAAGTGAGAGACGGGACGTAAGACTCTTCCTTTAACCTGAACACGTAGAGGACATTGTAAGGTTATTAATTGGCCTAATTTTATATCTCAGGGAATAAGGAGGCCCGAGGAGAGGGAGAGAGATGGGGGGAATGGCCAGTCAGTGGAGCAGTCAGAACACACACAACATTTATCAATTAAGTTCACAGACTTGTGTGGACACAGTTCGTGGCACCACAAAACGATTACAACAGTAATATCAAAGATCACTGATCACAGATAACCAAAACAAATATTATAATAATGAAAAAGCTTAAAATACTGCAAGAATTGCTATACCTGACACAGAGATACAAACTGAGCAAATGCTGTTGGGAAAATGGCGTTAATAGACTTGATGGCTGCAGGGTGACCACAAACCCTCAATCTTTAAAAAAAAAAAAAATGCAGTCTGCGAAGCACAACAAAGTGCAATAAAAAGGTTATGCCTGTATCTCCAAAATATTCATAACTGTATGATATATCAAAAACCCATGTCTCTTTCTTTTTTCTAAGAATGCAGAATATTTAATAATGTTGATCAGATTTAGAGGAGTAACTTACATTTTGAAAAACATTCTGAATCTTTTCAACAATTGATTTTCTTTCCTCTTCACATATCAATATTTACCCTTGACTGTCCATAATCTATGTTCATCGCCTTGAAAATTCCTTTACCTTTTATTTCCTTTACTATCTATTCCACTTCATTAAATCTTTCATCTTATCCTCAAAATGTTTCCTAATTCACTTTTCTAACTTTTAGCAGCAGTGCAAAAACTCACTAAGTTATTTTGTGCCCATTGCTTTACTCTGTATTACTTTTCCTCTCAAACACCAGACTATAACTATAGCCTCTTTTTACTTCTGAAGTTACTGCCATTTTCCTAAAATTCAGATCAAATAAGGCCAGGCATTCTCACAAGTCCTTCTCATCTCCAAATTTAATTCAACAAATATTTTTTAATGCTTGTGAATAAACCAGAAATTGTCAAAGATGCAATAATCCACAGATACAATCAATTCCTTCAAGGAGCATACAAATGTCTTACATGTAGGTGTGGAATTTTCTGCATTCAGTGCCTCCACATCACTAAACATTCTGATGTGCTTTCCTTAGTAATCTGATTTGTTCTATGAACCTCTTCATTTCAAGTCCACACTTACCCTTAAAGAGTACATTTCATTTGATTCCAGTCTTATGATCTTGTCTCAGTCTGACAACCTATCCAGTTCTAATTTCATACAAATGACCAATTAAATCATTTTGATAGAAATGCCTAGTAGTGGATCAACTTTAAAAGGAATAAGAAGAAAGAAAAAGCAAAACAGAAAAAAAGCTGCTTGAAGATTTGCCATTTGCAACAATATGGATGCACCTGGAGAGTAACATGCTTAGTGAAGTAAGTCAGATAAAGACAAATACTGTATTTTATCACTTATATGTGGAATCTAAAAAAAATAAAACGAATGAATATAACAAAATGGAAACAAATTCACAAATAAAGAGAACTAGTGGTAACCATGGGGAGAGGAACGGGGGAGGGGCAAGACAGGGGCAGGGACTAAAAGGTACAAACTACTTATTTACAAAATCAAATACAAAGACATGTTGCACAGCACAGGGAAATATAACCAATATTTATAATAACTTTAAATGGTATAAAGTCTATAAAAACCTTGAATCACTATGTTTTTGTAAATCAATAATAGTTTAATTTTTTTTAAAAAGCTGCTTACAAACCCATGAGCTGTTATATTTACAAAAAGTAACTATTTGGGGCATATGAGTCTACTGTAAGCTTTTCATACATGCAATGCAAGCCTTACACTTAACCCCTCTGCTCTGTCTTTTTCACAATCCCTCCCAGAACAAAAAGGTAAACTTTCCAAAGCTAGCCAATGACCACTTCCATAGGCAAATTTTAAGGTTTTCTTGAAATTCTCTATCTCTGAAAAGTAAACCAACAGCTCTTCAAAATTATTTTTAAATTTATAGTTCATGTATAATTTTATATGAAACACAATGTCATATTATAAAAACACACTTCAGACGTATCAACAATTTTTTTCACTCCTTTTTGGTCTTTTCCTTCTCTTTAATACACTAACTCATGTAACAAATATTTATTAAGAGATTTTTATCCATGGGTCACTATGCTATACCTCTGGGATGCCAACATTCTGCCCACATGAAGTTCACAGGCATAGATGTAATAGAACATTATGATGTGCTCCATCCTGGCCATAGCACATATGATGATACATGCTAAGTACATGACCTTTTTATCCCCTAGAGCAACACAATCAACTTCCAAGTGGTCTCTCTCCTCACTACAAAAAAGCAAGAGTAAACTTTTCAAAACTATTTATCAGATTATTTCACCCTGTTCTTCCCCTTTCTTCACCAACCCCTCTTGCAATTTCATGCCTTCAAAGGGCCTTCATTACTTTTAATTAAAGCCCACTTCGACCAGCAAGGCCCCACCGAATACTACTCTGCTTATCAGTTTGCAGTTATCTCAAGCCACACTCTCTTTCTTGCTCACCCAGGAAGCCACACAGTCTCCATCTTGTTCCTTGAACGCAACAAGGTCTTTCATGCCTTATAACCTTTGGCTGTGTTAATTTTTATGAAGCTGGTTCATTCTGTTATGAGTAGTTCAACTATTGTCTGCTCAGAGAAGCTGCTTCTTGATCACTAAGTACTCCCAAATACCACCAGATACTCTTTGTCACATAACTCTTTATTTCCTTAAAATTTTTACCCTGGCATGTAATCATGTTTTCTCTTTAACTATTTATTGAGTATTATCGTACTTACCCCTAAGACATTCTGCCTATTTTTCTATGAGGAAAAGGGACCATTTCTGTGGTAGGTATTCAATAAACATCTGTGATTAACAAATGACTATCTAAGTGTGTAAAATTAGAGAAAGGAGGTGAGTTGAGCACGTAGCGGCGGCACTAGACTAGAAGGGAGATCTGAGGTCAGAGAAGGTTCACCATAGAAAATAACATGTACTAAGCCTGGAAAGGCCAGCAGGAATTAGTCAGTTCAACACAGTTGTGCAACAGATTTCCTAGACCTTCACGCCAAAGGCAAAAACATAACACGACATATTTTCAGGAACAAGAGAGAATCCATAGCTCAATTTGGCAAGAGCATAAACTGTGACTTGTATAGTGGTAGGTCTTAAGTTTTTTAGGATACTTCAAGCAAAGGTAATGCAAGCCCTTGTTTGCTATGGTAATGACTTAAACTGTATTTTATTTATAAAGTGTGTCAAAGTAAAGAACTTTGTGTGGGGAAGTTAATTTTAGATAGGTCACTCTGACGGCAATGTCTAGGATGGTTTCCTAGGTTTCCAGCTTAAGCAACCAGATAGGTAGTCAATGCCATTCACTGAGACAGAAAATAAAAAGAGAATGTTCTAATGTGAGTGAAAAAATAAGAGTTCTATTTTAGACACGTGTTTCAAATTCATAAAGGAGTACATATATAGGTTTCCAAAAGACAGAGAAATACACAAGTCTAAAGATTTGGGGGAGCTTCAAGATGGCGGAAGAGTAACACGTGGAGATCACCTTCCTCCCCACAGATACATCAGAAATACATCTACACGTGGAACAGCTCCTATAGAACACCTACTGAACGCTGGCAGAGGACCTCAGACCTCCCAAAAGGCAAGAAACTCCCCATGTACACGGGTAGGGCAAACGTAAAAAGAATAAACAGAGACAAAAGAATAGGGATGGGACCAGCACCAGTGGGAGGGAGCTGTGAAGGAGGAAAGGTTTCCACACACTAGGAAGCACCTTCGCGGGCAGAGACTGCGGGTGGTGGAGGGGGGAAGCTTTGGAGCCACTGAGGAGAGCGCAGCAACAGGGGTGCGGAGGACAAAGCAGAGAGATTCCTGCATGGAGGGTCGGTGCCGACCAGCACTCACCAGTCCCAGAGGCTTGTCTGCTCCCCCGGCGGGGCGGGCGGGGCTGGGAGCTGAGGCTCGGGCTTCGGTCGGAGCGCAGGGAGAGGACTGGGGTTGGCGGCGTGAACACAGCCTGCGGGGGGCTGGTGCACCACGGCTAGCCGGCAGGGAGTCCGGGAAAAAGTCTGGACCTGCCGAGGAGGCAAGAGACTTTTTCTTCCCTCCTCTTTGTTTCCTGGTGCGCGAGGAGAGGGGATTAAGAGCGCTGCTTAAAGGAGCTCCAGAGACGGGCGCGAGCCGCGGATACCAGCGCGGACCCCAGAGACGGGCTGAGACACTAGGGCTGCTGCTGCCACCACCAGGAAGCCTGTGTGCGAGCACAGGTCACTCTCCACACCTCCCCTCCCGCAGCCTGTGCAGCCCGCCAACGCCAGGGTCCCGGGATCCAGGGACGGCTTCCCCGGGAGAACGCACAGCGCGCCTCAGGCTGGTGCAACGCCCCGGTGGCCTCTGCCGCCGCAGGCTCGCCCCGCTCCGTGCCCCTCCCTCCCCCCGGCCTGAGTGAGCCAGAACCCCCGAGTCAGCGGCTCCTTTAACCGCGTCCTGTCTGAGCAAAGAACAGACGCCCTCCGGCGACCTACACGCAGAGGCGGGGCCAGATCCAAAGCTGAGCCCGGGAGCTGCTCCAACAAAGAAGAGAAAGGGAAATCTCTCCCAGCAGCCTCAGGAGCAGCGGATTAAATCCCCACAATCAACTTGATGTACCCTGCATCTGCGGAATACATGAATAGACGGCAAATCATCCCAAATTGAGGAGGTGGACTTTGAGAGCAAGATTTTTTTTTTTCCCCTTTTCCTCTTTTTATGAGTGTGTATGTGCATTCTT
>RJWK010011837.1:0-41255 GCA_004363435.1 Platanista minor | reverse complement strand
GACCCAGCAATCCCACTACTGGGCATATACCCAGAGAAAACCATAATTCAAAAAGATACCTGCACCCCAATGTTCATTGCAGCACTATTGACAATAGAGAGGACATGGAAGCAACCTAAATGTCCATCGACAGAGGAATGGGTAAAGAAGATGTGTGTGGGGGGGGGGTGTGTATGCACATATAGATATGCAATGGGATACTACTCAGCCACAAAAAAGAATGAAATAATGCCATATGCAGCAACACGGATGGACCTAGAGATTGTCATACTGAGTGAAGTAAGTCAGACAGAGAAAGACAAATATCATATGATATCACTTATATGTGGAATCTAAAAAAGGCTACAAATGAACTTATTTACAAAACAGAAACAAGACTTACAGACCTAGAAAACAAACTTATGGTTACCAGGGGTAAGTGGGGGTGATAAATGGGAGAATGGGATTGACAGATACACACTACTACATATAAAATAAATAAATAATAAGGACCTACGGTACAGCACAGGGAACTCTACTCAATACTTTGTAATGGCCTATGTAGGAAAAGAATCTAAAACAGAGTGGATATATGTATATGTATAACTAAATCACTTTGCTGTACACCTGAAATTAATACTACATTGTAACAACTATACTCCAATACAAATTTTTAAAAATTGCTCTAAAGGACATTATTGAAACTATCAGCAAAATTTTAATATGGACTCTATACCAGCTAGTGGTGGAATAACAATGCTCAATTTCCTGAATTGGATAATTGAACTGTGGTTTTGTAAGACAATGCCATTACATACTGAAATATTTCGAGGAAAAGGGTCATGATGTCTGCATGCTAGTCTCAAATGGCTCAGTAAATAATGATAACTATACTTACGTATAGAGGGAGATTTGAAGGTCTGTTAGAGTAGCTAGAGTTACCTTAACTAATATTCTGTCTCACCAATTACTTGGCCTTATTGTCCTACCGTCTGAAAAATGTTAATAAGTAAATCTAAGTGAAAGTTTGTGGAAGTTCATTATTCTATCTCCATCATTTTTCTGTAGGTTTAATTTTTTTCATAAATAAGGTTAAAAAAGACACACACACACACACACACACACACACACACACACACACACACACAAGGGCCATATCCCCGTTCAGTATCAGCAAGTGTTAGAAGCAGAATAGGTCTTTCACATTCCTAAGGTATTAACCTTAAGAACTTCCATGAATTCTTGACTTGGTTAATATCCATAGAACATAGCATCCCTCATCAAATGCAGTGAAACAAAACTTCCTGAGCAAAAATGTGTATGTGACAAGCAGAGAAAACAAAACCACCTTGAGATGCGGAGGCTAGCAATTGCCTGGACTTCCCTTAGAAAGAGGCTTGTTGCAGTGCTCGAAATCCATGCCCCACCAAAAATAGAAATGACTGTCAGGGTCACTCACGAAGAGTTGGAATGGCAGTTGTTGAATCTTCAGATGCCAAGAATCCACCATATTTGGAAATCAGCAGGGGTTCCTTTTTGAGCTCCAGACATTTGGGGTCAGAGTGTTTTGTTTGGGAAGTTGGGTGGGTGGTTTGGGAGTCTCAATGAGCTTTTCTGGATGAAGGGATTGAAATGTTTGTGGGGAGGTGGTAAAGGGAGGTCAAAGAATAGTTGGGGATCGATAGTTAAAGAGAAAAACTAAACGGAGTTCAACTACAGTTCAACTCAGCCTCCTCTTCCCGCCTGCAGTCCAGGAGCAGTTGCTTTCCCTGCAGAAAAGGGACTGTTACGTGTGTAGGGAACAAAGATGGAATTTATTGCACTGGGTTATCCATTCTATATAAGTTATTGTGACTAGATAAAAAGAAAATGGTCTTTCTAAGCCATCTGCCTAGAGAGAGAAATAGCAGTGTAGCAGGCAGTCTTTATAATGGTTTTTATTGTAATGGGATTTTTTTTTCATCGATGGTCAGAGGTCAGGTGATCTATCAGGTTTCCGACTAAATTTTGGATTTCCCCTTCCATAAGTCATTTTTCTAAAGAGACTGGACAACTGGGTTATGTTTACTAGTTGACATGTGCCCAGCAAGTTGAAAAACATTTTTAATCTGGGAAAACAGTCATGCCAGTCCTGCCAGAACCCATTCTGTTTTCTTTTTGCCTTCAGTGTTTATCTTAAAGTCCTTAAAATCCCAATTAGGGCCTTTTTGAAATCTCACTCTGAAGTATATTTTCAATCCATACCCTCCCAACCCTGCCACCACCCAATCCTGCACCCACAATGTAGTCACTAGGATACTTAAAGTTCTCCAGACACATCATACCCTTATGACTAGTTCCAGGCTGTTTCCTATTTTGTCTTCTGGAAACACTCTGCCTGCCATCTCTACCTAGTGAACTCTTATCCATCCTTCAAAGCTCAGCTCAAATATCACCTCTTCTGAAATACCTTCCATGACTCTTGCTCCCTCCTTAATCCCGGGCACAGTGAATCACTTCCTTTTCTGTCCTCCAATGGTACCTCATCAACCCTCTGTCATAGTCATTCACACAGTCTTCTAGAATTAGTTTCCTGACTAGATTTTTAACAACTTGGGTATAGAGACCCTGTTTTGTACCTCTGCATGCTCTGTATCCAGAACAATCGATGCTACATAGTAGGTATTCAAAAGTGTGTGTTGAGGAATGACTCAATCAGTGACATGATCAACGGCTGGGAAAACTGCAACTATGTGCACTGTCTTGCCTACAAGCTAAACACTCAAAATGTATGAACACAGCATAGCAACAGCCTCTGTTCACTGAGTGCCTACTTTCTGCTGGCACAATGCATACATTTTATCTCACATCAACTCTACTACATGATTACTGTTATGTTCATTTTACAAATGAATAAAAACCAAGTTATGTAGGAATCTTTTGTGACTGGGGCCCTCCTCTTTGTGTCCCTTTGGAGAAAGGACATCCCTCAATATCTCTGGGACAAGATGGATGGAATAAGGAGGAAATCTGGAATCCAGATGCTCTCAGCCTATTCCTATAGCTCTCCCTAGCATCCTTCTGCTGACCAGTGGCCACCATTGGCCACTGAAGGTAGTTTTGACACAAGTAATAACGGTACTCTGCATTTTCCTGGTATTGACACTTATTGAAATCACAGGGTTTTTTTCACATTCTGAGCCCCTGAGTTGTCCAGGTTTGGCAGCAAGATATCTAGAACATGCTACGGGCCATTCTGAAAAATCAGGTGTAAACTCTGTGGTGATTCTCTACAAGGGCCGGGGAATGGTTTGGGCTTTCCAGTAATACATCCTTTCCTGCTGAGCCTATCAGAACCATACTGAAAATCTCTAGGAAACATATTGGCTCCCATTCATCACCCCTTCTCCATTATCCCTAATGCCATTAGCTCTACGTGCCATCCCACTAATGACGCACTTCTATTTGGTAGTCAGAAATTTATTCTTACTCACTATGTGCCATCTATATTCCTCATCCAAGAAAGTGGCAGGGCCCTTTTTAGTGGCATCATTTGTTAATCAGATTCACACAAACGAAAATCACTTGGAAGCTTCCAATTCACTTGGCAAATGTGGTTATTCAGAATGAAAAAGAACAGGCATAAATAGAAAACAATTGAAATCCCCATCTTTTAAAATATGTACATATCTGAAAAACAGCTAAATAAATCTAACCTTAGCTTGGTGATTTTTTTTCCACACAAGGTTAACTGGCTTTAAAAAAATAAGGAAAAATGTAATTCACAGAAAACAAACCAAGCATTTACTTTAACCAACTCACTTTTCTTCTAGTTCAGCAGTTTACAGAATTGCTCCCTAATCCTCCAGTGAAAAGGTTTTAAGTGACAGATACAAGATCTTGTCTCCTGGAAACCCCAGCCTACCGCCCCTGAGGGACTTGGACTCATCTTGGAAAGAGTCCTCCTGTCTGGGTGCCCAGAGGAAGGATGAGGTGGTAGCCATCTCATAGCTACTTTTAAACACAAAAATTCTACAGATTTGAATAGACATTTGGGCAAAGAAGATATATGAATGGCCAATAAGCACATGAAAAGACGCTCAACATCATTAGTCATCAGAGAAATACAAATCATCATCATAATGAGACACCATTTCACACCCACTGAAAGGGTGATAATAATTTTAAAAAGACAATAACAAGCATTGGTAAGGATGTGGAGAAACTGGAACCCTCATTACATTGCTGATGAGAATGTAAAATGGTACAGCCAATTTGGAAAACCGTGCAGCAACTTCTTTAAAGCTGAAACCTAAATTTACCCTATGACCCAGCAATTCTACTCCTAGGTATCTCTCTACTCAAGAGAACTAAAAACATACACCCGCACAAAGATTCGCATGTAAATGTTCAGAGTAGCATTATTCACAATAGGCAAAAGGTGGAAACACCTCAAATGTCTACCGACTAGTGAATGGCTAGATAAAATGTGGCACAACCATAACAAGAGAATACTATTCAGCAATAAAAAGGAATGAAATAATGATACATGCTAGAACATGAGTGAAACTCAAAAGCGTGATGCTAAATGAAAGACGTCAGATGCAAAAAGCCACTCCATTTATAGGAAGTGTCCAGAAAAGGCAACTCTATAGGGACAGAAAGTAGACTAGTGGTTGCCTGGGCTGGAAGTGGGAAGATAGATCAACCATAAATGAGTATGAAGGATCTTATGGGGATGATAAGAATGTTTAAAACTGGACTATGGTTGTCAATCAACAGTACTTCAATAAAAATAAAATAAAATTTTAAAAAAAAAGAAAAAAAACTCGACTATGGTGACGGTTGCACAACTTGGAAAATTTACTAAAAAGTCATTAAATTGTACACTTAAAATGGGTGGGCAGTGTGGGGAATATAGTTGATAATTATGTAGTATCTTTGTATGGTGACATATCATAACTAGATTTATTGTGATAAGTTTGAAATGTATAGAAATATGAATCACTATGTTGTGTAAAAGGAATTAACAAGTGTTGCAGGTCAAACTTCAAAAACAAACAAAACAAACTCATAGAAAAAGAGATCAGATTTGTGGTTACCAGAGGAGAGGGGTGGGGTGAGGGGAATTGGAGGAAGGTGGTCAAAAGGTACAAACCTCCAGCTATAAGATAAGTAAGTACCAGGGATGTAATGTACAGCATGATAAATATAATTAACACTGCTGCATGTTATATATGAAAGTTAAGGGAGTAAATCCTGAGTTCTCAATGTGAGGAAAAAAAATTTTTCTATTTCATTAATGCTGCATCTATATGAGATGATGGATGTCCACTAAACTTGTTGTGATAATCATTCCATGATGTATGTAAGTCAAATCATTATGCTGTACACCCTAAACTTATACAGTGCTGTATGTCAATTATATCTCAGTAAAACTGGAAGGAAAACTATTTTAAGGTTAAAAAAAATGGGTGAATTTTATGGTATGTAAAGTATACCTCAATACCATTGTTTAAAAAATTAATAAAAATTGTTAAAGAGTTACATTTTACATAGCACCAGCCACTCCTTTCTCCAGCTCAGCTGATTGAGGTCCCTTTGTGGTCTTCAGCCCCGTGAGGCCCCTACAGTCCACTCAGTTCCCTGGAGGGCTGGTAGGGGTACCTTCAACTGCACTGGCCAGGTTCCCACCACTCTTAAACTTGAATGGACATTGTGCAGAGATGCCGGGCCATCCGGGGGACAATTCCCACCAAAAGCCTGCTGAATCCCACCAGAGCAGACAGATAATTCTTACACATCTCTGGATTGTGCCAGGACAGTCACCCTGGGGATGGGGATGAGATTCAAGTGGGAAGGGGGGGTTCTCTTGTTCTCAAGCAGTTGGCATTCTGTTCTGGTTTCAGGAATACTGATTCCCTGGGAGTCCTTCTAATCGCCTTTCCCCATAATCCCAGTTTGCTCCATTTTCTTTTCTTTTTTTTTTTCTTTTTTTTTTTTTTGCGGTACGCGGGCCTCTCACTGTTGTGGCCTCTCCCGTTGCAGGGCACAGACTCCGGACGCACAGGCTCAGCGGCCATGGCTCACGGGCCCAGCCGCTCCGCGGCATGTGGGATCTTCCCGGACCCGGGCACGGACCCGTGTCCCCTGCATCGGCAGGCGGACTCTCAACCACTGCGCCACCAGGGAAGGCCCCTCCACTTTCTTCCTTAAACCAAAAATACTTTCAGATCAGTCACTGTGTACAACAAGCACTGCATTTATTATTATGACTATTATTATCATTATTTAACAAACATATGGCACTTACTCAATGCCAGATACAATTTGTTTGTTTGTTTGTTTGTTTATTTAGGTTGTGCCGGGTCTTAGTCGCGTCATGTGGGATCTTTTAGTTGTGGCATGTGGGCTACTTAGCTGCAGCATGCGGGCTTCTTAGCTGCGACATGCAAACTCTTAATTGCTGCATGCATGCGGGATCTAGTTCCCCGACCAGGGATCAAACTTGGGCCCCCTGCATTGGGAGCATGGAGTCTTACCCACTGGACCACCAGGGAAGTCCCAGATACTCTTCTAAGGGCTTTACAAATGCTAACTCATTTAATCCTTGTAAAAATATGAGAGCGATACACTATTACTATCCCCATTTTAACAGATGAGGAAGGAGTGACTTGTCCAAGGTAAAAATTGCAGAGCTGGGATTTGAAGCCAGGCTGTGCTGTAGAGTCTGTGCTCTTAACTGGTATATAGCAAAAATATTATCATTATGTTTAATTCTGCAAATTATTTAGTGAAGTTAGTGCTTCCACCTCCATTTAAGAACAAAGAGACAGCTAGGATTGAAGGATTTTTCAATTTCCAGCTGAAGGCTTTTATTCCATCATACCATAACTGCCTCTTCCCAGGTTTTTCTTCTACAGCAGTGTTTCTCAAACTTAAGCGTGCATCAGAATCCCCTGGAGAAATCCCCAGAGTTCTGGGCCCTATCCTGAGAGTCTCTGATTCAGCAGCTCTGGATCAGAGCCTGAGAATCCACAGTTCTAACAATTTCCCAGGTGACACTGATGCTTCTGGTCCGGGACCATACTTTGAGAGCCTCTGCTCTACATCAATCCACTCAGACTAACCCCATCCCAGGAGTATCACTGTAAAGTGATACCAAAATCAGAAAACAAGGTTTTGTTATTAAATTAGCCATGGGCTGTTCAGGCCAACACCAGGGGCAGAAAAGATTGAGCCCACACATTTTTTGTTCTGCCTCTTTCAATTCTAGGTAGGGACGGATCATCCCCCAAAAGACTCCTATGTACATTCAAGCTTGAGATGCCTTGCTCTAGTTCACCTCTGAGAGCCTAGATTTCCTTTTGGAAATCTAAATTTCCATTTGGCTTCCACCCACTATTATATACTTAATAAAACTCAAAATTCCTGAATTTGTATCAACTCCTATGAGGCTTAATGAACAAAGGCCAGAGATCTGGGATCACACAGACCTAGGTGAAATCTCAGATCTTTTCATTGACACTTGAGACTGAATCGTCATGTGTAAATAAAGTGGTGATATATGTCTACCTCAAAGCTTTAGCATGTTGTGATCTCAAGCTTGTAGAAGTGTCCAGCACATATAGGCATTCAGAAAGGGTTATGACATTAAACTCTATGAGGTAAGAAATGAGTTCAACAGCATGTGAAAGAGACCCCAGTTGACAGTGGCCCAAACACAGCAGTTTACTTGACTCACAAAGAAGTGCAAACTGGTGTGGTGGCTCCACTTAATGAACTCATCAACGACCCAGGCTTCATCCCTCTTTTTGATCCATCGCCAAGATGGCTTCTCACCAGACCCACTTTCCAGCAAGTGGGAAGAGGGACATGTCACTTCTGCTCATATCCTACTGGCCAGAATTTAGTCATATGGCCACACCTAGATTTACGGAAGCCTGGGAAAGGAACCTTACTAAAAATCCAGAGTTTTCTTATTATTAAAGAAAGTGAGAGTGAATTATGGGGGACAATTTGCAGTTTCTGTACATACATTTCCCTATTTGATCTAGATAGGCTGGATGCTGGGTAAGGACGTGAAGAGACTGGGAGAAGGGACAAGTACAAGCAAGCAGAGCTCTAGTTCTAGGAGGCAATGAGTCCTGAGCAGGGTTCAACATGTTGACAGCAGAAATCAACCAGAAAGCCAGATGAAGGATGCAGATCAAGGCTGGATGTCACTCAGCCACAGAACACTGACAGACAAGCACTCAAGTGTCCTCTGACCTTGACAGGCTGAGCCAGCCAATGGGGCCCAGGCAAACTACAGGGAGTCAGGAGTCAGGGTAAGGCTTGGATTTAGACAAGGTCCTGACCTACTCATGATCCAAATCTCCTCGGCCACCACCCTATCCTAGTCACCATCTCTGGCCTGAGCCCCAGCAATGAGTCTCCTAACTTGTCTCCCTGGCCCCTGCTCTGGGTTTCCAAATGGTTCTGATCAGGCCCCTCTTGCTTCAGAGAAAAGGCTCTCCCTTCACACCCCATTCCCACCCAAAGTGGCCAAAATCCACAACCTGCCATTTTGGGGATAACAAGGATCTGGTACCCTTGGTCAGCAGGTTGGTGAGGGGCATTCCTGCTGGAGGACTGCTCTGCACTGAGCCCTATCCACAGAACTCCTGACTCTCAAGATGCAGGATCCTTTTTTTTTTAGTTTATATATTTTTTACAATATTTATTTATCTATATTTTTAATAGCTTTATTATCTTGCAAGGACTCATACATGCTTGTTGCAAATAAAATTAACCAATATAGAAAATTATAAAGTAAAAAAACACCCTAAGTCCCACTACCCGTAGATAAGCACTGTTAATATTTTAGTAAATATGCTTTTCATATATCTCTCCATTTGCACAATTCCCCTAAACGGTATCATACTATACCTGCTACTCTAACCTGCTTTTTTCATTCAGAGTATGTTGAAAAGAGCCTTCCACATCAATTAATATAATTTTACATCATCATTTTTAATGGCTACATAGTATTCTTTTTTAAATTTATTTTTTATTGAAGTTAAGTTGAATTACAATGTTGTGTTAATTACTGCTGTACAGCAAAGTGACTCAGTTATATATATATATATATACATTCTTTTTTTAATATTCTTTTCCATTATGGTTTATCACAGGATATTGAATATAGTTCCCTGTGCTATACAGTAGGACTTTGTCGTTTATCCATTCTGTATAGACCAGTATGCATCTGCTAACCCCAAACTCCCAATCCGTCCCTCCCCCACCCCCCTGCCTACATAGTATTCTAATTTAGGAATGTATTTTACTTGACCAATCTCCTGTTAATGAATTCTGAGACTACTTCCAATTTTTTATTGTTATAGAAGTTATTGGGAATTCCCTGCCAGTCCAGTGGTTAGGACTCCGTGCTCTCATTGCCGAGGGACCGGGTTTGATCCCCCACTGGGGAACCGAAATCCCACAAGCTGCATGGGGAGGCCAAAAAAAAAAAAGAAAAGAAAAAAGAAATTATTAACCCCAACTTAAAGATCAGGGACCTGAAGCTCTGAGAAGCTAAATGACCCCTTTTTCAAAATCCAAGTCTAGAACTAAGCTTCTCAGGCCAATCCCCACACTTCTGACTCTTAAAACAATATTCTTTCCAACTAGACCACAGGAACAGGAAGCTGGAATTACTGACATAAGATATGGACTTGACAACTAAAAATGAGGTGGTTTTTTTTAACTGCCCCATTTCTTAAAAAGTTAAGCGTATACTTGCCACAAAACCACGCATTCCACTCCTGTGTATTTACCCAAAAGAAGTGAACGCGTACATCCATACAGATACTTGTACGTGAATGTCCACAGCAGCTTTACTTGTAGTATTCAAATAATGAAAACAACCTAGATGTTCACCAACAGGAAAATGGGTAAACAAATTGCGATGTAGCCATTCAATGGACTACTACTCAGCAACCAAAAGGAATGACGTAATGATACATGAGATGCAGGATCCTTTTACTGTGGCCACTTCGAGGCCTTGGTCCCTTTCTCACAGTGAGAGCCCTGTGCTGCCCCCTCTTTCCTCTCACCCCAGTTCCCAGGTTTCCAATGGGCTGCACGTTAGAATCACCCCAGGAGCCCCACCCAGACCAACTGAATCAGCATTTCATCCCAGTTGACCCTAGGTGGGGCCTGGGCATCAGTATTTTAAGAAGCTCCTCAACTTACTCTAACGGTCAGCCAGGGTCAAGAACCGCTGCCTTATAAGAAAATAAGTCACTCTCGAGAGCCAGGAAACACGCTTAGAGTTCCACAAATAGGCGACTGTTGGCAGAGGATTTAGAATTCAGATCTCCAGGATGTGTGCTAAAGCAATCAGCTAGCATTTCTCTATAACTTTAAAGTGCAAGGAAGTAACCACAACGGTGGGGTTGTGTTAAAATGCAGATTCTACTGCATGAGGTTTGAGGCGGAGCCAGAGATTCTGCATTTCCGACAAGCTCCCAGCTGCTGCTGCTGCTGCTGCTGCTGGTTCCCCACCATACTTAAGCAGCAAGGCAATAAGCTGTGTGGCTTTCAAAATCAGAGGAGAGACAGAGAATGGCTGTAAGTGACACTGCTGCCATCCCCAGTGCACATTAGCTTTCTAAGTTCAGCACCCACAGGGTCTTTATTCCCTCCCAGGAAATGGGCAACCCCTAGCACTTTGAGGGTGCAGGCCCTCTGATGCAAGGTGAGGCAGGAAGTCTGGCCTGGGCCCACTTGCTTCTGGGTTCCCCTATAAGTTCGCTTCTTCCAGTCATCTCTGCCTCTGGGTTTCCTGGAACCAGACGCAGGCAGCGTTTCCTCCTGCTTTTGGCCCCGCTCCTGCGAAACTGGGGCTCAGGTTTTCAGCCCAAGCTCCCTTGCCTTGTCCTCAGTGCTGTGTGGCCTCCTGTTTTCATGCCTCTGTTTCCACCTGACTCGGTCAAGCTCAGTCCTCTCCTGATTATTCAACCTGCCATCAACTCTGGCCCATTAAACACAGATTCTCTGGTCCCAAATTCACCTTGTTTTAATAAAACGACTCAGTCAGGTTCAGAGTTCTGTGCCTTTAAGGCCAACGGAGAGAGATCTTGCCGAGCTTTCAAAGGAAAGTCCTTGTAAAACCAAAAACTGTGCACCCAAATTCACTGGGATGACCTTGTCGATTCCTTCTCTCCCATCTCCATCCACATCAACACTGATTCCACGTTTGTCCCAAAGACCTTCGCTCTCATATTCAAACTTACCTCTCCTCATTTGTGCTTACCTAGGGGCTGATGACTTGGCTTGACTTTCCCATCTCTCCAGCTCTCGTGTCTGGCCTCAGCCCGGTCCCTATGTCCAGGCTCATAGCTCCCCTCTTGCTATTGACCATTTGAAGCTGCACTATAGAACCCACAGTGGGACAACTGCACAGCACCAGCACACATCACTCTGTGAGCCATGCTGCCCCACCTTGCACCTGGCAGCACCATCTCCTTTACTTACAGAATCCTGCCAAGTAGAACAAGGCACTCCGGTGGCCTGAAACCCAGATGAGTGCCACCAGGTGCAGTAGCTTTCAGTGAGGAAGCATAACGATTTTTCAGTCTTGTGGAGAAGTGATCCTAGTATGATGTAACCACTGGGAGAAACCGAGTGAAGAGTCTAATCAGACCTTTCTATGCTATCTTGGCAACTTCCTGTAAATCTATAATTATTTTCAAATTAAAAGTTTTTGAAAAAGCAAAAGAGAGAGGGGGTAGAGAGAGGAAGCATGCAAACTTTAGTGTGCATATCAATTGCCTGGGGGATTTATTAAGCTGCAGACTCAGATTCAGTAGGGCCAGGACAGGGCCTGAGACTGTGTTTTCTAACCAGCTCCCAGGGGATGCCGAAGTTGTTCACAGACCTTCCTTCGAGTATCAAGGTCATAGAACATGCTTTTTTAATGAAATGCTTCGGTCAGCCAAAAATTAACATGCTTTTAAATATATATATATATATCTAGGTCAATTTGACACGATTTTCAAAATTCCTAACTGGGCACAGTTACTGTATAGAATACATTCTATCACCTCCAGTTTATCTCCAACATCAAGTATAATAGTTCTTTCACACTTGCGCTGAAGCCTTACAATGGAGTTAGATACCTCCCAGCTCTGAGTCTCTCTCCCTCAGCCAGAAGCGGCCCAGGCCCCCTTCATGACTGTTGGGGCCCAATAGATAGGTTATCTTGACAGTTCCTTGGGCCTTGGCCATAAGAATAAGGGTCTGCCTTCCAGTAGCCTAGGCCCTTGTGAACTAAAATTTTCCTGGTAGCCTATTCCTTTGGGGAAAGGGCTGTGCCATTCTGTCCTGCATTAACTGAGGCACTAGCCAAGTGACTGGCACAGGCCAGACTCCTACCATCATAGACGACATGGGGAGGGGGGTAGAACCTGGGAGGAAGCTCCAGGAAGGATCAGGACTGGCTTCAAGCTTCAGGTGTAGAAAACTCAGAAACAGGTGAAAAGGACCCAGAAAAAGGATTGCAAACAGACTTTGACTGGTCTTTATCTGCAAGTGGGGGATGGGTGTGTTGGGTGGGAGTAACAACACACACTCACTGCCCCTCAAATGTTGTGTCTTCTTTCTAGATTTTATATGAACTCACACCTGCATTCACTGCCGCTAGAGGAAACTACTCCTGTGACAATTTGTTACTGACATAAAGTTTAGAATTAAAAATATTCTCAGTGTCCATCAACAGATGAATGAATAAAGAAGGTGTGGTATCCCAGCTATAAAATTAGTCCTGAAGATGTAATGTACAACATGGGGACTATAATTAATAATATTGTATTGTATACTTGAAAGTGGCTAAGACAGTAGACCTTAAACATTCATTACATGGAAAAAAATTCTATAACTGTGTGGTGATGAATGTTAACTAGACATTATGGTGATCATTTTGAAAAATACACAAATATCAAATCATTATATTGTACAACTGAAACTAATATAATGCTACATGTCAACTATATCTACCTTTTTTTAAAAGATATAAGGAAATAAATGAGAAATGTATGTGGAATGCCTGGCACATCTTTTTTTAAATTGAAGTATGGCTGATTTACAATGTTGTGTTAGTTTCAGGTGCAGCAGAGTGATTTAGTGATATAGATATATTCTTTTTCAGATTCTTTTCCATTACAGGTTATTACAAGACTTAGCACATATTTTAAGTGTACAGCTCAATGGTTTTTAGTACACTGGCACATTTTTTTTTTTTTTTTTTTTTTTTTTTTTTTTTTTTTTTTTTTTTTTTTTTTTTTTTTTTTTTTTTTTTTTTTTTTTTTTTTTTTTTTTTTTTGCTGTACGTGGGCCTCTCACTGCTGTGGCCTCTCCCGTTGCGGAGCACAGGCTCCGGACGCGCCGGCTCGGCGGCCATGGCTCACGGGCCCAGCCGCTCCGTGGCATGTAGGATCTTCCCGGACCGGGGCACGAACCCGCGTCCCCTGCCTCGGCAGGCGGACTCTCAACCACTGCGCCACTGGCACATTTTTAACGCTCAGAAATATTAGATAGTGTTGGTGTTATTATGATTGGTGTCACATAATCACTAGATTGTCAGCTCCCTAAGCTTGCCTTTATTAATCTCCAAAGCCTCATAACACCTAGTACTGTCCTTCCACATCAGAGGTGCTAAATAAAGTGATCTGCATAATCAAACAAAAGATGTGCTACACACACGCACACACACACACACACACACACACACACACACACACACAGAAGAATACTATTCAGCCATGAGAAAGAAGGAAATCCTGCCATCTGTGACAACATGGATGGACCCTGAAGGCATTATGCTAAGTGAAATAAGCCAGACAGAGAAAGACAAATATTGCATGCTATCACTTATAAGTGGAGTCTAGAAAAAGTCAAACTCATAGGAACAGAGAGCAGAAAAGTGGTTTCCAGGGGCTGGGGGGAGTGGCATGGGGAAGTAGGGAGAGGCTAGTAAAGGAGTACAAACTTTCAGCTATAAGATGAATAAGGTCTGAGAATCTAATGTAAAGGATGGTGATTATAGTTGATAACACTTTATTGTATAATTGAAATCTGCTAAGAGAATAGAAATTAAATGTTCTCACAGAAAAAAAAGATAAATATGTGAGGTGATGGATGTGTTAATTAACTAGATGGGGAAAACCTTCCACAACATATACATATATCAAATCATCACAATGTACACTTTAAATATCTTACCATTTTACTTGTCAATTATACTTCAGTAAAGCCGAAAAAAATCTCAGCTCATACTTGAACATTCTAAAGGTGCAAAATCCATAGCAACTATTTATAAACTACATGTAACTAGAGACTAAAAGAGAAAGTTGAAAGGTAATCTCTCAGCAATCATAAACCCCAAATTTATTTACATACATAAAAAACCACACGTGCTTATTCATAACCTCTCTTTTTACTACCACATCTAGAAGAAAGAATCTGAAATTAAAATGCAATCAAGTCGTTATAAGCTTTTGAGAATCAGATCTCCCACAGTTCCATCAGTGGACACTAACTGGCGACACAAAGAAATGAACCTACGTATGAACCAAATCATTGGCATGCCTGGTACTCAAAACCGAGAGCAGGAAAACCAATGCTGAAAGTTGTGGAATGAAAATGAGAAAACAGAAACAAAGCACGCAGAAGAGTGGAGATGATCTGGGATCAGTTCAGATGAGCAGTTCAGATGAGGTTAATGAATAAAAATCATACAGGCGCCCAAATATGCTACATTAGCAACAATTTGCAATGGGGAAAATAGAGCTCTCAGAAAATTACCACATAAAACACCACATCTCCCCAAATACTCCAAGTAAAATTTAAAACTTCAATTAGAGAATAGCTTGATACTGAAACATCAGCTGAGCAAGATTTAGGCAGCAATGAACTTGACTTTGAGAGGCCTAGGCTGGCCACATAGCCCTGTCTACACTTTCCCACATTGCACCACACTGTGGATTGCGTTTAAACTCCAGGTCAGAGGGGCTGGGGGGCAGGGGGAGAGGGCACAACTTCCCCCTCCCCCCGCTTCAATACAAGTGAAGGCCCCCAACACAGAGCCAAGCACGAAGCAGGCTCGTGCTGAAGTGCCCCTCACCTCCTCCCCAGTATACACCCTCCGGATGCCCAGGGCAAAATGTGGGGTCTCTGTGATTGAAAAACTCATTTCACAACCAATCAGAAGAAAGAGTGTAATGGAAAAACAGCTTCTTTATCCTTGCCAGTTCTCAGCTTTTACAAAGTTTGTTTACAGTGGAGTATAAATTAACCCAAGAAATTGAAATTGGATATAGCTCAGGCCTCCAAAGGCGACCCCAGTGGGCGGTGATTGATCTGGGAGAGGCTGCCCTGTCTTGCCAGAGTTCTGGGAGGGTAAACCAAAGGCAACCAGCCTCCTGCCTCTACCTGGTCCTCTGGCAGCCCCACACACTCCTGTTTCCCCACCCCCGGCCCACCGTCAGCTCTCAGAGCTGCTGAAATCAGAATGATTCTGGAATTGCTATTACCAAACTTCTTACTTCACAGAAAGATAGAATTCAGAGCTCGCCATGGGCAAAATCGCCAAGTACACAGAATTTGTGTCTTTGAACCCATCTCCCTCTTTCCCAGATAACATTTGCTTTTTTTTTTTTAACATTTGCTTTTTAATAGCTGCTTCCAAGGGCTCACCTGTCCCCCCAGGCCTTTCCTCACACCAGGAGAGGGCTACCTCCTCAGCCTCTGCATAGGGCGCTTTATGTTCTTCAGGGAAGCTCCACTGAGAGGAAATATAGTCCATACACTTTCTCAAATGGGCAGCAGCTCTCTGAAATGAAATCCTCCAGCATGATCAAGTGAATACGCCCCCAGAATGTAAAGGCAAAATAAAGTTTGCCGATAGGAGAATGGAAAAACTTTCTGGGATGCAAAATATTTCATAAATCCCAGGAGCTCTTCCAAAGAGATACCAGCAAAAGGGAAAATCTACTTGGCAGACAACAGCACAGGCTACTACCGCGGCAGCTTCTCCTCACCTTAACAGGATCATGGAGGAGCAAAGAATCACACTCAAGGCTATTTAAGAATGAGGAAATCGTCAAACCTTTAACTGAAGCTTATTGGCTCTAACTCAGCCCTTGGAGCCACAGACTTCCAACTTGTTCCTTTTTCCTTCCTCCACTGCTGGTTGGGGGCCTTTTATTTGCCAGGTACTGTGCCAGTTCTGGAACGGAATTGCCAAGAAGTTAGACCCAGTGCCTGCCCTCATGCAGGTGACGGCCACACAGAAAACACAGGCAAGAGAGAAAAGCCTAAGGATAAGTTCTGGGTGTAGGAGGCCCACCCCAAATCAGTAACTCTTGAAACGGGGACTCGCATCCGTGTTTTAAGGAGCCCTTCAAAATTCTGATGCACTTCCCAGTTTGAGAACCACTGCTCTAGGCAGAAAACTTCATGACTTTCTAATCTGTGAGTCCCTCAGTCCCTTCACATGTGGTTTACACACAAGATTTCATTTTATAGTTCCAGGGGATAATAATAGTCTAAAAGGTAGATTATTGCTTAAGATAATGCTGGCTGCTGAAATGAATAAACCTAAAATTTCAGCAGCTTAACACAACAGAAATTTATTTCTGGCTCATATTATAGGCCCACACAGGTGTCCATTTTGGCAGTGAGAGGAGAAGAAAATCGGCTCCACTCAGCCATTGAAGGACCTAGGCTAGTGGAAGTTTTACCATCTTCATCATGAGGCTTCCAAGGTCACCTGGAAGTCAATATAGAGCCAGCAGGTGGGAGAAGAGAGCATAGAGAATTCACCCCTTCTTCATAAGCACCCTCAGCCGGAAGTGACACATATCACTTCCATTCACATTCCATTGGTAGTCATATGGGCCTCACCTAGATACACGTGGTACAGAGAAATGTAGTTCCTGTCTGGAAAGTGGCTTCCCAGTCACCACTGCATACTCTGGAAAAGTTGTGTAAATTGCTGATGGGCAGTTGTCACCTCTACCACAGCAGGGGTTACAGTTTTGCAGGTGAACAAAGGTTTAGCCAGAATAAGAAATTGACTGAAAGTCATACAGCTTGTAAACCTGGAATGGGAATTCAAACCACAGTCTAATTCCATAGTGCCGCTCTTTAGAATACCTCATCATCATGTCCATGGTCACACCTCTGTGCTGGGCTGAATACTGCCCCCTCCCTCAAAAGATGTACACATCCTAATCCCTGGAGCCTGTGACTATGTCATTTTATATGGCAAAAGCAACTTGGCAGATGTAATTAAGGATCTTCCTGGTGGGCTCAATGCAATCACAAGAGGCCTTATAAAAGAGGGAGGCTGAAGAGTTAAGGCCAAAGAGAAAAAAGGAGATGTGCTAATGGAACCAGAGGGTGGAGTGATGTGCCTTGAAGATGGAGGAAGAGGCCACTAGCCAAGGAATGCAGGCAGCCTCTAGAAGCTGGAAAAGGCAAGGAAACAGGCTCTCCCTGAAGCTTCCAGAAGGAACACAGCCCTGATAACACCTTGATTTTAGACTTCTGACTTCCAGAAGTTGTGCTGTTTTAAGCCACTAAGTTTGTGGCAATTTGTTACAGCAGCCCTGGGAAACTGATAACCCTCTCAGCACCATGGTTTTCTGTTGGATAACTTGGTAACAGACCCCTTTGGGCAATGCCTCGAGATCTCTCCCCTCCATTTTTCTGCAGTCCCACTCAACAAGAAGCCCTTCCATCACCTGTGTCCTCCCAGTCCACCCAGGAGGGGCAGAGCTGACAAGGACAATGATGTGTCCTCATATTATCAGAACCTCACACAGAACCAAGGTGTCAATTTAAGCATCATTTTAAAAGTACTAAAAGAAAATAACATTTTAAAAGTTCTTGAAAACAGCCATTCATAATTATTTTAAAAGCTCAGAAAACTAGGAATAGAGAGGTAAAAGTCTTCAACTTGATAAAGACCATCTATTTAAAAACCTACAACTAACATCATACTTAATGAAAGGTGAAAGACTGAATGCTTTCCCTCTAAGATCAGGAACAAGAAAAGGATGTCCATTCTAATCACTCTTATTGAACATAGTACCAGAAGTCCTAGCAAGCACACGGCTAGAAAAGGAAATAAGTTGCATAATGCTCAGAAAGAAAGATAGAAAAGCACTCCCTGTTTGCAGATGACATTCTCTAAACAGAAAATTCCAAAGAATCTACAAAAAAAATTCCTAGAACTAATAAGTGAATTCAGTAAGGTTGCAGATACAAGATAAACACACAAAAATGCTCATACCATTTACATATACTAACAATAAACATAAGGAGACCAAAATTAAAAACACAGTACCATTTACACTCACTGCAAAGAAAATGAAATACTTAGGTATAATCTTAGAAAAACATATTCAGGATCTGTATCCTGAAAATTACAAAATGCTGATGAAAAAATCAAAGAAGAACTAAATAAATGGATGCTCATAGATTAGAATACTAAACTTAATAAAAATGTCAATTATCCCCAAATTGAAATCTATAGGCTTAGTGCAATTACTATCAAAATCTCAGCAAGGATTTTTGGAGACATAGATAAGACTACAGTAAAATTTATATGAAAAGGCAAAAAACCTAGAATCACTGAAACAATTTTTTAAAAGAATAAAATTGGAGGAATCACTTTACCTGATATTAAGACTTACTATACAGCTACAGTAATCAAGACAGTGTGATACTGGCAGAGGGACAGGCACATAGATCAATGGAACAGACCAAAGAACCCAGAAATAGAACTACACAAATGTGTCCAACTGATCTTTGACCAAGGTGCAAAAGCAATACAATAGAGGAAAGATACACTTTTCAACACATGGTGTTGCAGAAATTAGATATCCATAGGCAGAATAAATGAACCTTAACCTAAGTTTCACACCATGGACAAAAATTAACTCAAAATGGATCACAGACTTAAATGCAAAACATAAAGCTATAAAACTCTTATGGGCTTCCCTGGTGGCGCAGTGGTTGAGAGTCCGCCTGCCGATGCAGGGGACACGGGTTCGTGCCCCAGTCCGGGAAGATTCCACGTGCCGCGGAGCGGCTGGGCCCGTGAGCCATGGCCGCTGAGCCTGCGCGTCCGGAGCCTGTGCTCCGCAACGGGAGAGGCCACAGCAGTGAGACGACCGCGTACCGCAAAAAAAAAAAAAAAAAAAAAAAAAAAAAAAAAAAAGCTATAAAACTTTTAGAAAAAAAATTTGGAGAAATTCTTTGGGATCTAGGCCTAGGCAAAGAGGAGGGGATGTGGCCTTGCTGACGGAAACTTCTTGGTGCTGGCCAGACCCCGCAGGGTATGTGATAATCCTTTGTTCTTGCAGCTGTCCACATAGGTCTGGTCACAATGTTCCTGTAAACCTCCAACAAGATAATTCTTATTTTCTGTTATGCAACTTTTTATCTCTATATGAAGACCAAGCCTGGGAGGCAGAGCCTTGAGAAAGGGCTATTATGTATATTTCAGACTCTAGGCAACATTCTTTTAGGAAGGTGCAGAGCCAGCATGACTAAGCACAGGCAACAGAGCACAAAGGTTAGAGCTAAAGGAATAGATCCAATATGGAGTCAGGTTTGTTCTTCTCTGTTACAACAGGACCAGACATTTCACCAAAGATGATTTAAAGATGACAAATATGCACATGTAAGGATGTTCAATATCATTAGCCCTTAGAGAAATGTGAATTAAAACCAAAATGAGATATTATTGCACACCTATGGGAATGTGAAAATGTCTAAAATACAAAATAGTGAAAACACTGAATGCTGATGAGGATACAAAGAAAATTGATAACTCATATATTATTGGTGGAAATGTAAAATGGTGCAGCCACTCTGGAAAAGTTTGGCAGTTTCTTATAAACCTAGATATACATTTACCATACAACCCAGAATTTCACGTATTCCAAAGAGAATGAAAGTTATGTTTACTCAAAAACCTGTACACAAATGTTCATAGCAGCTATATTCATAATAGCCAAAGATGGGAAACAACCTGAATGTATTTCAATAGGTGAATGGTTAAACAAACTATGGTGCATCCATACCTTGGAATACAACTCAGCAACAAAGAGGAATGAACTATTGATACAGGTGACAACTCAAATGGACCTCAAGGGAATTATGCTAAATGAAAAAGGCAATCTCAAACAACTACATACTGTGATTTGATGTATATAACATTACTACAGAAATAACAAAACTACAGAGATGGACAGTGTCATTACCAGGGCTTAGGGATTGTGAGAGAGGAGTATGTGGCTATAAAGAGGTAGCACGAGGGAGCCTGGTGATGAAGGAAGAGTCCTGTATCATGACTGTGATGGTAATGACTCGAAGTTACACACGTGATAGATTTTCACGAAGCGACACACACACAAATGAGTACAAGTATAACTGGCGATAACTGGCTATATGTGAATAAGCTCTGGTTTAGATATTATACTGTAGTTAAGCAAGACGTCAGCATTGATGGAGGTGGATTGTAGGATGCACAGAACCTTCCTGTACATGTCTTGGCAACTTCCTGTGAACCTGCAATTATTTCCCAAAAAAAAGTTTACAAATAAAAATAAGAAAGAATCCTTGACAGTTTACAAAATGATGTCACAAGTGTCCTCTGATCTCATACGAGCCTCACAGTAACACAGAAGGATGCATAAAGTAGATTTCAATCCCATCTTACACATGGACAATCAGATGCAGATAACCTCCGCTTTGATGATCACCCAATCCAAAGCTCTCTCCCCCTTCTCCCCACATAGCAGGCATGAAGCTTAATGTGAGGAATTCAACTGTACCAAAAATGCCCCATTTCTTTGTATTCTTTGAATCAAAGCAAGTCAGGTTCTAAATACCCATTCCGTCATACTTGCAGGAAATCCAATCTTTGGCATTATTGGGTTCCCCCCTGCCTTGCCCTGGCATCACACAAAGATCTGGGAACGTTCTCTGATACCCAGGAAATAGGCAAACGGGATCTTCAGTTTACCATGATGGCAGCTACCATCACCATTGTCTTAGTACAGGAGGCATACAGATGTCTCCGTATCCAAGGTTCCAAACCTGACCAAGACACGATGCCCTAGGTGTAAAAACCGCTGAGATGCTTAAGGAAGGTACAATTCAGGATACCAGCGTTGGCCAAGTTTCCTCTAATGGAGGGACCACGACCTACCTCCCCTACTCCAGCCACCTCATTAAGAGATGTTTTTCCAATAAAATGTTACTTCTTATACTTAATAATTATTTATTATTTACAGTAATAGGAAACAAATTTTAAACAAATTTGCATACATGATTCGTTGCTGTGATACATGAGAGACTGATCAATAAAAGACTGTCAAGCATAAAAATATCAATGTATCACATCAGGATAAAATTCTGTGGGGGAAGTGAAATGGAAATATAATTTCAAGGAGTAAAAGGAATGAAGTAAAATGTCTGATTGTTAAAGAGCTTGTCCTGTACTTTTTAAATGGATGATGGTGGCTGTCACATCATAATGATTTTTTTTTCAACATCTTTATTGGAGTATAATTGCTTTACAATGGTGCGTTAGCTTCTGCTGTATAACAAAGTGAATCAGCCATACGCATACACATATCCCCATATCCCATCCCTCTTGCATCTCCCTCCTACCCTCCTTAACCCACCCCTCTAGGTGGTCACAAAGCACCAAGCTGATCTCCCTGTTCCATGCAGCTGCTACGCACCAGCCATCCATTCTACATTTGGTAGTGTATATATGTCCATGCCACTCTCTCACTTCATCCCAGCTTACCCTTCCCCCTCCCCACGTCCTCAAGTCCATTCTCTACAACTGCGTCTTTATTCCGGTCCTGCCCCTGGGTTCTTCATAACCTTTTTTTTTAGATTCCATATACATGTGTTAGCAGATGGCACTTGTTTTTCCCTTTCTGACTTACTTCACTCTGTATGACAGACTCTAGGTCCATCCACCTCACTACAAATAACTCCATTTCGTTTCTTTTTATGGCTGAGTAATATTCCATTGTATATCTGTGCCACATCTTCTTTATCCATTCAGCTGTCGATGGACACTTAGGTTGTTTCCATGTCCTGGCTATTGTAAATAGTGCTGCAGTGAACACTGTGGTCCATGTCTCTTTTTGAATTATGGTTTTCTCAGGGTATATGTCCAGTAGTGGGATTGCTGGGTCATATGGCAGTTCTATTTTTAGTTTCTTAAGGAAGCCCCATACTGTTCTCCATAGTGGCTGTATCAATTTACATTCCCACCAACAGTGCAAGAGGCTTCCCTTTTCTCCACACCCTCTCCAGCATTTACTGTCTGTAGATTTTTTGCTGATGGCCATTCTGACCGATGTGAGGTGAGACCTCATTGTAGTTTTCATTTGCATTTTTCTAATGATTAGTGAGGTTGAGCATCCTTTCATGTGTTTGTTGGCAATCTGTATATCTTCTGTGGAGAAATGTCTATTTAGGTCTTCTGCCCATTTTTGGATTGGGTTGTGCCTTATGTGTTGAGGTGCTCCTATGCTGGGTGAGTTGGGTGCACAAATATTTACAATTGTTACATCTTCTTCTTGGATTGATCCCTTAATCATTAGGTAGTGTCCTTCTTTGTCTCTTGTAATAGTCTTTGTTTTAAACTCTATTTTGTCTGATATGAGAATTGTTACTCCAGCTTTCTTTTGATTTCCATTGGCATGGAATATCTTTTTCCATCCCCTCACTTTCAGTCTGTATGTGTCCCTAGGTCTGAAGTGGGTCTCTTGTAGACAGCATATATATGGGTCTTGTTTTTGTATCCATTCACCCAGTCTGTGTCTTCTGGTTGGAGCATTTAACCCATTTACATTTAAGGTAATTCTTGGTATATATGTTCCTATTCCCATTTTCTTAATTGTTTTGGGTTTGATATTGCAGGCCTTTTCCTCCTCTTGTGTTTCCTGCCTAGAGAAGTTCCTTTAGCATTTGTTGTAAAGCTGGTTTGGTGGTGCTGAATTCTCTCAGCTTTTGATTGTCTGTAAAGGTTTTTAATTTCTCCGTGGAATCTGAATGAGATCCTTGCTGGGTAGAGTAATCTTGGTTGTAGGTTCTTCCCTTTCATCACTTGAAATATGTCCTGCCACACCCTTCTGGCTTGCAGAGTTCCTGTTGAAAGATCAGCTGTTAACCTTATGGGGATTCCCTTGTATGTTATTTGCTGCTTTTCCCTTGCTGCTTTTAATATTCTTTCTTTGTATTTAATTTTTGATAGTTTGATTAATATGTGCCTTGGCATGTTTCTCCTTGGATATATCCTGTATGGGACTCTCTGTGCTTCCTGGACTTGATTGACTATTTCCTTTCCCATATTAGGGAAGTTTTCAACTATAATCTCTTCAAATATTTTCCCAGTCCGTTTCCTTTCTCTCTTCTTCTTCTGGGACCCCTATAATTTGAATGTTGGTGCGTTTAATGTTGTCCGAGAGGTCTCTGAGACTGTCTTCAATTCTTTTCATTCTTTTTTCTTTATTCTGCTCTGCAGTAGTTATTTCTACTGTTTTATCTTCCAGGTCACTTATCAGTTCTTCTGCCTCAGTTATTCTGCTATTGATTCCTTCTAGAGAATTTTTAATTTTATTTATTGTTTTGTCTGCTCTTTAGTTCTTCTAGGTCCTTGTTAAACATTTCTTGTATTTTCTCCATTCTCTTTCCAAGATTTTGGATCATCTTTCCTATCATTACTCTGAATTCTTTTTCAGGTAGACTGCCTATTTCCTCTTCATTTGTTTTGGTCTGGTGGGTTTTTACATCTGCTGTGTGTTTCTCTATCTTCTCATTTTGCTTAACATACTGTGCTTGGGGTCTCCTTTTGGCAGGCTGCTGGTTTGTAGTTCCTGTTGTTTTTGGTGTCTGCCCCCAGTGGCTAAGGTTGGTTCAGTGGGTTGTGTAGGCTTCCTGGTGGAGGAGACTAGTGCCTGTGTTCTGGTGAATGAGGCTGGATCTTGTCTTTCTGGTGGGCAGGACTGGGTCCAGTGGTGTGTTTCGGGGTGTCTGTGAACTTCTTATGATTTTAGGCAGCCTCTCTGCTAATGGGTGGGGTTGGGTTCCTATCTTGCTAGTTGTTTGGCATGGGGTGTCCAGCACTGCAGCTTGCTGGTCATTGAGTGGAGCTGGCTATTAGCGTTGAGACAGAGATCTCTGGGAGAGCTCTTGCCGATTGATATTATGTGGGGCAGGGAGGCCTCTGGTGGACCAATGTCCTGAATTCGGCTCTCCCACCTCAGAGGCTCAGGCCTGACAGCCAACCAAAGCACCAAGACCCTGTCTGCCACACGGCTCAGAAGAAAAGGGAGGAAAAAAAAAGAAAGATAAAATAAAAAGGAAAAATATTATTAAAATTAAAATGTACTAAAAAAAAAAAAGAAGAGAGCAACCAAACCAATAAATAACTCTCCAATGATAACAAGCACTAAAAACTATACTAAAAAAAACCAGACACACAGAACCCTAGGACAAATGGTAAAACCAAACCTATACAGACAAAATCACACGAAGGAGCATACACATACACACTCACAAAAAGAGAATAAGGGAAAAAAATATATTTATACATATATTAAAAAAAAGGAAGAGAGCAACCAAATCAATAAACAAATCTACCAATGATAATAAGCTCTAAATACTAAACTAAGATAAACATAAAACCAGAAACAAATTAGATGCAGAGAGCAAACCCCAAGTCTACATATGTTCCCAAAGTCCACCATCTTAATTTTGGGACGATTTGTTGTCTATTCAGGTATTCCACAGATGCGGGGTACATCAAGTTGATTGTGGGGATTTAATCCGCTGCTCCTGAGGCTGCACAGAGAAATTTCCCTTTCTCTTCTTTGTTCGCACAGCTCCTGGGGTTCAGCTTTGGATTTGGCCCTGCTTCTGCATGTAGGTCACCCTCTGGCATCTGTTCTTCGCCCAGACAGGAGTGGGTTAAAGGAGCGGCTGATTCAGGGGCTCTGGCTCACTCAGGCCGGGGGGAGGGAGGGGTACGGAATGCGGGAAGAGCCTGTGGCAGCAGAGGCCATCATGATGCTGCAGCAGCCTAGGGCGGCGTGCCGTGTGTTCTCCCGGGGAAGTTGTCCCTGGATCACGGGACCCTGGTGGTGGCGGGCTGCACAGGCTCCCGGGAGGGCAGGTGTGGATAGGACCTGTGCTTGCACGCAGTCTTCTAGGTGGCTGCAGCAGCGGCCTTAGCGTTTCATGCCCGTCTCTGGTGTCCGCGCTGATAGCCGTGTCTTGCACCTGTCTCTGGAGCTTGTTCAGGCGGTGCTCTGCCTTCTGTGGGCAGACAGGGAAGGAATCCCCCCTCCTCGCTCACCCCGAAACATGGTCTCTTGACTCTAAGGCAGTTCCAGACTTTTTCCCGGACTCCCTCCCGGCTAGCTGTGGTGCACTAGCCCCCTTCAGGCTGTGTTCACGCAGCCAACCCCAGTCCTTTCCCTGGGATCTGACCTCCGAAGCCTGAGCCTCAGCTCCCAGCCCTCACCCGTCCCGCCAGGTGAGCAGACAAGCCTCTCAGGCTGGTGAGTGCTGGTGGGCACCGATCCTCTGTGCGGAAATCTCTCCGCTTTGTCCTCTGCACCCCTGTTGCTGTGCTCTCCTCCGTGGCTCCGAAGCTTCCCCCACCACCCACCGCCCGTTTCCGCCAGTGGAGGGGCTTCCTAGTGTGTGGAAACTTTTCCTCCTTCACAGCTCCCTCCCAGAGGTGCAGGTCCCGTCCCTATTCTTTCATCTCTGTTTTTCCTTTTTTTCTTTTGCCCTACCCAGGTACGTGGGGAGTTTCTTGCCTTTTGGGAAGTCTGAGGTCTTCTGCCAGCATTCAGCAGGTGTTGTGTAGGAGCTGTTCCACATATAGATGCATTTTTGTTGTATTTGTTGGGAGGATGGTGATCTCCACGTCTTACTCCTCCGCCATCTCGAAGGTCCCCACCCATAATGATGTTTTGATACCAGCAAGTACAGTATGAGTTTTATTTTTAAATATCAATAGTTATAATATACTATTATATATTACATCTTTTAGAATTACAATATTTAAACTTATAAAGGATTTTAGATATCAACTTTAAAAGTGTGAGGGAAGACGTAGTTTTTCAAAATTCTTTTAGAGGACATGCAAG
The DNA here is from genome assembly GCA_004363435.1 of Platanista minor. Lineage (NCBI taxonomy): Eukaryota > Metazoa > Chordata > Mammalia > Artiodactyla > Platanistidae > Platanista > Platanista minor. Next base: position 15,054 of record RJWK010011837.1, on the reverse strand, counting down.
CAGAAAAAGATTTGGAAGCCCATTGATTTAGACCAAAGTTTCCTCAGTGTGGTATTCAATATAGAGACATCTCTTCACATGGAAAACAAGATGATTTTACTTGGCACAATCATGGTCCACAGACTTCACTTGCCCAACATTTACATCTTCCTGCTTCTCCTCCACCATCTGCCCTTTGCCCTGTCTTATTGTGAGACTCCTCAGCACTGACTCTGCAGCCCTCCCCTATACCTTCCCATCTCTACCTCTTACAGTGCCCTTTCCTGGTTCTTAATGCTGCCCTCGAATGGCTTCCTTCTCAGTGCCCTTCTTTAACTACTACTGCACTTTAATTCTAGCCCAGTCCTCTGCCTCCTCCAGCCTCCCCTTCTCCCTGACAGAACTCCTTCTAAGACTCTTCTCTTCTCTCAGCATTCTAGTCCTTTATGAGTCACAGCCAGTCACAGCCTCAGCTCGCCTACAATCTCTCACCCCCTAGACACTGTTCCCTGGTTATACGTGGAAATCGACAAACATCATGAAGATGGTTCAGAAGTGACTGAATCAAAAACCATTGCTTTAAACATAATGCATGTGGATCTGAAAAAGATGCTTGACCAGTCCCTTATTATATCCACACAGAAAAAATATAGACATGTGGTTAGATAAAAATTCAGTGAGGTAGATCCATTTATCTGGAGAGATTTGGAATTCGGTCACTCTAAATGTGATTGCATAAGATCAGAGCTCAAGGAGAAAAACAGGCAATAAGTGAGGAGAGTAGAGGCTGAAGAGATCTCTGTGGGCTTGGCCGATCAGGGAAGCCTACCTGGAGAAGACAGGCTATGATTTGGCTGTCAGCCACTGCCCTGTTGTAGTTCTATCTCAGCTGTCTCCAAAGGTCACCCAGATACACTGGGTTATTCCACCATTCCTCAGAGCTTGCACATGCCAGTCTGGGATTTGTAGAGGTCCTCCTGATACTCTTCGCTGAAATGCCTGGAAATTATAAACCCGTTGGTATTCAGTGACAGTCTCTGTATCAGCCAGCTACTGCTGCATAACTATTATACAATCACAAATATTTCAGTGTTCAAAATAAGCATTTATTCCTCACACACCATTAGTTTGCCTGGGGCCCAGAATAACTAGCTTGAGTTCAGCTAGAAGGTCTTCCTTCAAGCTGTAGGTCCACTGGGATTGGCTCCTTGTAATGGGCTGGGCTCTAGTCTCTCCCACATGGGTTAATTCTTGGGCCTAAGCTGAATAAGCAGAACCCAGGGGAAGCTCTTCTCATGAACATGGCAAAAGCATGAGAGAGGGAAAATAGAAAGGTGTGAGGCCTCTTAAGTCTTTGGTTCAAAACCGAACCTGTGCTGCTTCTTCCCCTATTCCGTTGTCCAAAGCAAGTCTCAAGGCCAAGCCCAAAATCAACGGGTAGGGAAACCCATTTTGCCTTTTGTAAGAGAAGATGCAAAATTAAAAGGCAAAGGGCATGGATACAGGGAGGGATGTAGAACTGGGGCTAATTAAGCTAACTTCCCACAATCTTGCATCTGCTTACTTGGGCCTGAAACTGAGCAGGACCCTGTGGGGCTCCTGGGCACAAAAGCCTTTCTGTGTCCCCCATTTCTTGTTCGTAGGAAGTAGGCCTCATTCAGCCTCCATGATCTTTTGTGAGTTCCAAAGGACAACTCAAACAGTTGCTAATCAGGCAAGGGAGGTGATGTGGAGACAAGGGAGAAGCAGTCAAAAAACAATACTGCAGCCTTGGGGCGGGTTCCTGGTTCCTCCTCAAGGGATATACGTAACAAAATCTTTGAGCTCCTCTGCAGAACTAAAACCCCCACTAAATGGAAGATGTTAACTACTTGAAGAAGCATTCTTCATTTCAGAGAGAAGGTCACAGTTCAATAACCTCAAGTTCCACTAAGATCAGGAACAACACAAGGTTGCCCACTCTCACCACTCTTATTCAACATAGTTTTGGAAGTTTTAGCCACAGCAGTCAGAGAAGAAAAGGAAAACAAAAGGAATCCAAACTGGAAAAGAAGAAGTAAAGCTGTCACTGTTTGCAGATGACATGATACTATACATAGAGAATCCTAACGATGCTACCAGAAAACTACTAGAGCTAATCAATGAATTTGGTAAAGTAGCAGGATACAAAATTTATGCACAGAAATCTCTGGCATTCCTATACACTAATAATGAAAAATCTGAAAGTGAAATCAAGAAAACACTCCCATTTACCACTGCAACAACCCTCAGAATGGGAGAAACTATTTGCAAATGAAGCAACTGACAAAGGATTAATCTCCAGAATTTACAAGCAGCTCAGGCAGCTCAATAAGAAAAAAACAAACAACCCAATCCAAAAATGGGCAGAAGACCTAAAAAGACATTTCTCCAAAGAAGGTATACAGACTGCCAACAAACTCATGAAAGAATGCTCAACATCATTAATCATTAGAGAAATGCAAATCAAAACTACAATGAGATATCATCTCACACCAGTCAGAATGGCCATCATCAAAAAATCTAGAAACAATAAATGCTGCAGAGGCTGTGGAGAAAAGGGAACCCTCTTGCACTGCTGGTGGGAATGTGAATTGGTACAGCCACTATGGAGAACATAAAAACATAAAAAACTACAAATAGAACTACCATACGACCCAGCAATCCCACTACTGGGCATATGCCCTGAGAAAACCATCATTCAAAAAGAGTCATGTACCAAAATGTTCATTGCAGCTCTATTTACAATAGCCAGGAGATGGAAACAACCTAAGTGTCCATCATCGGATGAATGGATAAAGAAGATGTGGCACATATGTACAATGGAATATTACTCAGCCATAAAAAGAAATGCAATGGAGTTATTTGTAGCGAGGTGCATGGACCTAGAGTCTGTCATACAGAGTGAAGTAAGTCAGAAAGAGAAAGACAAATACCGTATGCTAACACATATATACGGAATCTAAGAAAAAAAGAAATGTCGTGAAGAACCTAGGGGTAGGATGAGAACAAAGACACAGACCTACTAGAGCATGGACTTGAGGATATGGGGCGGGGAAGGGTAAGCTGTGACAAAGTGAGAGAGTGGCATGGACATATATACACTACCAAACGTAAAACAGATAGCTAGTGGGAAGCAGCCACATAGCACAGGGAGATCAGCTCGGTGCTTTGTGACCACCTGGATGGGTGGGATAGGGAGGGTGGGAGGGAGGGAGACGCAAGAGGGAGGAGATATGGGAACACATGTATATGTATAACTGATTCACTTTGTTATAAAGCAGAAACTAACACACCATTGTAAAGCAATTATACTCCAATAAAGATGAAAAAAAAAGAACCACAAAAGCCCATCATGAGACCACCTGATGCCAGATGATCTCTAGACTGAATGAATGCAGGCCCTGCACACACCCTGATCCTTAGCAGCAACCCTTCCCCTTGACTATAAGACTTCTCACAGACCCTCCCAGGTTGGGACACACAGCTTTGAGGACATTAGCACTCTGTGGCCCCCTTTGCCTGGCGAAGCAATAAAGCTATTTTTTTCTATTTCCCCCAAACTCTGTCTCCGAGACTTAATTCAGGGCTGGTGTACAGAGGCCCATTTTCGGTATCAGGCCCAAAGAGCCCACCCAATCATCTGGCCTCATTCTCCCTGGGTCTTGCCAGGACCCCAGAATTCTTGCTGTGCCTTCCCCTAAACCCCATTCCACAGCTCTTTCCACGCCAGGGAAGTTGGCTGCCAGAGATCTGACTCCATCACCAGCTCTTTCCAAGAACTATACCTTTGTTTACGATCCACTCCATCTCCCATCTAATTGAAGTCCCAGGTAATGATGCTACCTGCACTTAACACTGAATATCAGCAATTCCCATAAGCCAAAAGTCAAGCCACTTCCCTAGCCGGGATACAGTCTGCTTATTTCCTTTGTGTTGCTAAAAATCAGACCAGGGACAATTCTGTGAGGGATTCTACCTTCTTTCTTCCCTGAAGAAACTCTACCATATATTCTGTTTACCCCACTCTTTTTGGTCTCAGACCTTAGTGGGATTCAAGCATCCCCAACTGGGCCCCAGCCATCCCCAGCTGGGCCCCCTCCATGCTCTAAGGCCAGTGCCGTTTTATAACGTATGTGTGTTTATGAGGTGTGGTCTGTTGGCACTTGGCCTCCATTCCCACCTCCTTCCACTGTGTCTCACTATACTAAGAAATCCAGAAAGCTAAACACTATATTTCTCAGACTCCCTTGCAGCTAGGCTTCTGTACATAAACAGGTTTCACCAATGGGAAAGAATACATGAGGCAGAGATCATCTTCCTGCTTTTCTGCCTTTAAGCAGAGATGTGGAGTTTTTGAAGCAGATTTCCAATGTTTAATTTGCACCTCTGGGGTGTCAAGAAGTGCATCAGTAGTGGCTTCCTGGACCCTGGATAGTGTATTCCAGCAGCAGCCTCTGACCCTCCACCTTCCTAGTTGTGACAGAGGTAGGATTTCTTTGGGTTAGTCAGTTCTGTGATACCCTGGCGATCATTCCTGTTTGTCCAGCCCTTCCAGCAATCCGGTAAGCCCCTTATTCTCTGAACTCAAAACCTTTCTATTTAAATACCTAAAGGGGTTTCTGTTTCTAGCACTGAACCCCAATAGCTACAGCATGGTATCTCTCTTGGGTTGAACTACAGTAGCACCCATATAAGTACCACAGGTTTTCCAAAAAGAATGATATTTATTGCACCCCCTGTGAGCAGAGGTTTTCTAATAAATGTTGCCCAGACAGCATTTTTCACTCAGCTGAGCCAGGAATACAAAAAGCAAATGCCTTCAGAGCTTTAGTTAACAAAGAAGCAAGAATGCATCACCACCAGGCCTAAGGGAGCCAGCCTCAGGCTGCTCCCATCCTAACATCTTCATTTCCTTCTGCTTGGCTGCACCTTGCCATGGCGCCTCCTCAGATGCCCTTGAACTCTCCAGGCTGATGCTAGGAGACACGAGACCATTCCTGTCAGACCACATGGACAATGCCAAAGGTTAATCACCACCCACAGATACTCCTCAGAAATTACAAGAACAGCTTCTCTGTAATAAAGACGGGGAAAGATGGGAGGGTGGAGAATGATTAATGGCCCCTTCATAGTTGATGGGAAGCAAGTGCGATCTGCATTTTGGGTGTTGATGTTTTCTCACACAACGACATTCCCACATGGTAGCAACCTGGGAGATAAAAACAACAGCCTTGTTTGGGAGAAAGAAGGGGGTCTGTGTTCTTCAGTTGCTTTGGAAGAGAGCATGCATTTCGGGAAGTGTTGCCATAGGGGGCCAAAGGCTCCCGTGGTGTTTGGCAAAGCTGGAGGCTCTGGAAAGTCCAAAGGTGATATATTTAATAGGCGGCTGGTTTTCTTTCATCTTCATAGTAAGTGTCTAATCCCAAAGGCAAGACACAGCAGGTAAGATGAGATGAAGTCCCCATCACACTTTGCAGCTGAAACTAAGAGGGGAGAAAGGCTGAAAAACAGCAGCCTGGGATTCTGCTTCTGTAAGAGGAACTGAAAGAAACACAGTGAAGGCGGAGCTGATGGCGGAGAAGGAAACAAAGGAATAGAAGCCACAAAGCAGGAATACACACTAGCAGGACGCAGGCCAGGGACCCACGTCCATGGGACACCCACGGGGAGAAAGGGAAGTACGCCAGTGAAGGGAGATGAAGCTGCAGAGGGGGATGCAGGGCCACTAGGGAAGGCATTTCAAAATGTACCCTCTCCACATCCATACTGGCTGGAAGGCTTCTGAACACTGGGAGCCTAGTTTGAAACTATGATTTTTTTCAAGGTGGAGGGACACAAAAATATCTGCTTAACACTTCCCCGGCACTCAGCAAAATGCTTAGAGGCGAAAAATTAGGCAAAAGAGTATTTTGATTTTTACCCCCTGATTATAAAAGTAACACATGTCCACTGCAGAAAATACAAGAAAAAACAAATATTCCATGGTCCCACCATGAAGATATAACAGTTGCTTTGCTATTATTTTCTCCTCTGTGTGGATCTTTCTGAAAAAAATGAGACATCCGGTATATGAAGTTGTATATTCTCATTTCATCACTAAGTATTGTACTGTATTTTCCCATAATACTAAATATTTTTTAAAACATACTTTTCTGCTAAATTAATATTTCTTGTAAATAAATCTTTTGCAATTTTCTAATTATTTTCTTAGGATAAATCCCTAAAAGCTGAATTACTATGCCAATGGGAATGTTTACCTCTAAAGCGCTTATGCTTATTGCCAATTGTTTTACAAAAAGTTTGCATCGATTTCCACTCCTGCCACCATGTATAAGGGTGCACTCAAACCGCTTTTTGGTTTTTGCTGTAAAAAATCACCAGTCTCAGGCAATGTGGTGTTATTTTAGAAATAAGTGAAGAAACCTGAAGTTTTGGTCCTGGTTCTGCTTTGTGTATTTAGAAAAGTTTAGTTCACCTTTGCATGCCTCAGTTATCTTTTTTTTTTTCACATCTTTATTGGAGTATAAATGCTTTACAAAGTTGTGTTAGTTTCTGCTGTACAACAAAGTGAATCAGCTATATATATATACATGTATCCCCATATCCCCTCCCTCTTGCGTCTCCCTCCCACCCTCCGTATCCCATCCCTCTACGTGGTCACAAGGCATTGAGCTGATCTCCCTGTGCTACACAGCAGCTTCCCAGTAGCCATCCATTTTACATTTGGTAGTGTATATATGTCCATGCTACTCTCTCACTTCATCTCGGCTTCCCCTTCCCCCCGTGCCCTCAAGTCCGTTATCTACATCTGCATCTTTATTCCTGCCCTGCCACTAGGTTCATCCGTATCGCTTTTTTAAATTCCATATATATCATGCCTCAGTTATCTTTAGGAACACTTCAAGCTCCAACATTCTTTGAAATTATGTTTTCTTAACAAAAAGTGTCATATTTTATCCAATTAGTACAATATGAAATATTAGTATTAAATGAATGCATATGTAACTGAAAATCTGTTAGGCATTTGTGGTTGGTAGAATTTAATACTCCTGAGAATAGTCACTAGAATAAGCTATTAAGGGAGGGCTTTGCATCTGTTTGGTCACTGTTACATCGCCATGACAAAATGCATGCTGGGAATATACTGGGTGCTTTATAAATATATGTTTAATGTAAGAATGAATTCATGATGAAAGTTTTATTAACTAGATGTAGCCAACCAATATAGCCAATATGCCCTTGGCCCACCTGAAGGTCATCCACAGCTTTGGTGGACAGTCCCCACACACACTGGCAGATTGCAGCCTCAAGCACCTGGGTCTCTCTGCCTGAGGACTTTTCTCTGGCCACAGTAGCAGCCTCTGTCCATGCAGGGCAAACTATAATAGAAGTGCTGGGGAGTTAACCACCCCCAGGAATAACTCTCAAATCATGAGGGCTGGGAGTTGACAGATAAATACCCCCAAATTCCCTGTCCCCTGGCAGGACGGTTCTGAGTTACGTTCTGCGCAGTCTTTCAGAGGATCCTTAGCAGGACGGAGCCCAGTTGCCCACAGCAATAACCTGCTCATCGACACACCCTCTTTTCCTTGCTCCCTCCCTGTGCTTCCTGGGATCACCTTCCAAATCAACAACTCGCATCTAAATCCTCATCTCAGAGTCCAGCTTTGGGGGAACCCAAACACTGGAGTTGACATTTGCAAAATTATAAGTGTATGATTTGAAAATATGTCCTCCTTTTTACAAGGAACACACAACACACCCCAGCATTTTACTTCCTGGAGGCAGGAAGTAGAGTAGTAAACTCACTTAGAGGCAGTGATGTAAGTGAGATTTTGTGACTCTGTGTGTGTCCAGAGCAGCCTTGGTCTCAAGGTTGATTTGAGAACAGATGCCAGGAAAGAGGGAAGGCAGCCAATTATTTTTAGAGAATTCAAATTGAAGATTTAAATGTAGCTCTAAGCTGAAGAGGAATCAGAACCTGTTCCCCTCTGCCCTGGGGAAGACCTTGGCACCAGGATGCCAATCACCATACATCACCTGTGTGAGTTATTGGAACAAGGCAATGAAGGCTTATTTTTTTCTTGAGTCCCTCCAGCTGTTATCACAGTGCTAAACAAAAAGAAGGTCTTCAAGTAAGAGTAGTTGACTGCTTGAAGCACCATTTGGGTATTTGGGTACTACTATGCAGCAGGTGTAGAAACCATTGTATATCAGTCAGGATTTTATTGCAGACAATAGCATTGTAGCTAGGAAAAATCTGAAGGATACAGAGAATCTCTGAAAGACCAGAAAACCAGTTTAAAGGTTATGTAGTAAAGAACAATGCCACAAATTTCACCAAGGACTGGTCTGGTAGAGACACTCCTGCCACCTCCTGGGCAGCATCATAACAGCTGGTATCACCCACCCACTAATGCTGAATCTCTGCCTCACTGCTCCTGGAAGCTGGTGCTGCCAACCTCAACCTCATGGATTCATGCAGTAACACTGGCTACTTCCACTTCACCTCAAATGTGGCCTGTGTGTGTTTGATTGGCTGAGCCCTAATCCCTACCTGCAAAGGAGGTTGGGAGAGTAAGAATCTCACCCATTGTGAGGCAGTTTCCAAATATAAGAAAGGTGTTCATAGGTGCTAGATCAACAAGGATTTCCACTACACTTCCTTATCCGTCACTCTCCAGCGCCCTCCCCTACTGCCATAATAGCAGGTCCTACCTCTGACTACCTGTGAGCTCCAACTTACATTTGCCTAGCTGGTGGCCTCTTAATAGGGGTTACATGCTGAGCACCCAGTCACACAGAAGAGGTTAGAGGAAGTGCCTCAATGTGTGATGAAATTCCCAAGGGCTCTGTGATCAGGGCCCCTGTATGAGTTCAAGGACACATCCCTGCTACCACCCAGACCAGTGCTGTCCAACGGAAATACTATGAGCCACAAACACATGCCACACATGAAATTTAAAATTTGCTAGTTCCCACATTAAAAAAGAATAAAAAATCCAGTGAGATTCATTTTAATAATACATTTTATTCAAACTAATGTATCCAAAAATATTATCATTTCAACAGGTAATCAATATAAAACAAAATTTTAATAAGGTATATGATCTTTTTTTTTTAATACTGAGTCTTCAAAATCCATTACAAACTTAATAACTATGGTGCACCACAATTCGGACTAACCATGTTTCGAGTGCTTAAGAGCCAAATTGGCTGGTGGCTCCCATACTGGACAGTGCAATACTCCTTTTACGATGGCAATGCTTGAGCTGTGTCCTCCTCCTCTTCAGCTGCAAGCCACCTGCCATACTTGTGGTCAGGGCAGCCCTTCAGAGAATGGCTATCTCTACACTGCGGTTAAGAAGCGCTGCATGATTCTGTTTAGGAGTCACGCAGAGAAGTTTCTCACTCCTGGTCCTCAGTCATCCTGGCTCCCTGAGCAGTCTACAACCCTGTTCCCTCTCTACTCTCACCTGCTGTTAAGTACTCCATGGACTGGGGACATGGGGCTTCCCTGGTGGTGCAGTGGTTGAGAGTCCGCCTGCCGATGCAGGGGACAGGGGTTCGTGCCCCGGTCAGGGAAGATCCCACATACCACGGAGCGGCTGGGCCCCTGAGCCATGGCCGTTGAGCCTGCGCGTCCGGAGCCTGTGCTCCGCAGCGGGAGAGGCCACAAAAGTGAGAGGCTCGCGTACCGGAAAAAAAAAAAAATTTCAAGGGATGTCAAAAAAAACTCAGTAATCAAGATAAATATTTTAATACAATATTTCTAAATTAAAATTAATGCAAAAATTCATGATGAAGATAATATCAAAATTGTAAATAACAGGCTCCACCAGGGCTGGGATTGGGGCAAGGTGAGGAAGGTGGGTGGTGCAAGTACAAGGACTGTCCTTCTTTCCTTTGCCTCATGTGCCTCTCAGTGTCACTAGACAATGGGGTCACTTTTCTAGAACTTTCCTAAGTGCTCAATATGTATTGCTGGGTAATGAAATAAATGAATGAGCAAAAAAAAAAAGTCCTTGCCGAATAAAAAAGTACTTTATTATTTAGGCTCAAATTCAATTTTAATGAAAAGCAGTAAGTAATACATTGCTTTGACACAATTACAATCAAAGTCTCACTGGAGGGACTTCCCTGTGGTACAGTGATTAAGAACCCGCCTGCCAAGGCAGGGGATACGGCTCGAACCGAGCCCTGGTCTGGGAAGATCCCACATGCCGCGGAGCCACTAAGCCTGTGCACCACAACTACTGAGCCTGCGCTCTAGAGCCCGCGTACCACAACTACTGAAGCCCGTGTGCCTAGAGCCCGTGCTCCGCAACCAGAGAAGCCACTGCAATGAGAAGCCCGCGCACCGCAACGAAGAGTAGCCCCCGCTCGCCGCAACTAAAGAAAGCCTGCACACAGCAACGAAGACCCAACGCAGCCAAAAATTAATTAATTAATTAATTAATTTAAATCTCACTGGAATTTTTTTAACTTGCCAAATTGATTCTAGCATTTACACTGAAGAATAAGCAGGTGAGAACAGTGAACAGTGAACAAGAGCATGTCTGGAGAAATTAGGAAGAGTGCAAGCCCTGTCTAGTTTCTGCTTCTTGGCTGCGCAGCCCTCAGCCCCGATTCCCACACGGTAAGGCCCCAGCAACCGCTCTTCAGTGTGGGGCAAATCATACTATGAAGGAACCCTTTCCAATCCCAGAACTGTTCTCAGGTAAGAAGTGGTCAAACAGTCAGCAAGAGCCTTGAAGCGGCAAAAAAAAAGAAAAGAATGTTCCCAAAGTACAGCCTATGCCCTGAGGAGTTTCTGAAATCAGGGCGGTAAATGCCAGCAGTCTCCACCCCACAGATCTTCAACCACTCTTGCCCACCCCTAGACCACCCCCAGGACCTGGCCACCCTGTCTCAGCCCCTCTTCTAGCAGCATCTATTAGGTCACTTCCAGGTCTCCCACCTCCTGACCACCTCTGACTGCCCACACAGTGTGGACCTCAAAACCCCAGCCAAGGACGGAGCTCGGTTTGGTCTGACTCTACCACTCATTCATCTTTTTCGCTACCCAACTGCCAAAGGCCCCGCCTCCTAACACCACCACGTTGGGGGTTAGGGTTTCATTATATGGATTTGGGGGGTACGGGGACACAAACATTCAGACCATAGCAGATAGGTCCTCATTTTCTTCCTTTCTCCCCTTGAGGCAACGAGGCTTCTCCTTTCGGGGTGGTCTCTGGCTTCCAGCTTCCTGGCCTTTGAAACCACACTCTGGCATTCTGGCTTCTTTTCAGGAAGTATCCCTGGCCCAGAGGCACAAAAGCTTGTGGTTGCAGCTTGGGCCTTCCCTGACCTCAGTGACTAGGACCCTGGGAGTAAGGCCCTGTGTCCACTTCTGGGCCCAGGCCCTCTGAAGCTGCACTAACAAGAATGCCCCAAGGTCTCTGCCATACCGTCTCCTCGCACTCCCCTTTGTTCTCTCCCCACTTCCTCCCTCTGTTCCTCTTCTCCGTGTATCAGACTCTGGGACACAGCCTTGAAGAATCTGGGTACCTTCCTGCATCACCCACAGCCAAGGCAACAATTGTACTAAAATTAAAGTTTATCCAAGAACAACTGCTAGTTAACATATTACTCCGATTACTGAAGTACTTCTGTACTTTCTGGGAAGAAAATGTCAGTAGTTTGTTAAATGGGTCTTCTTGGTCTGACAGGATTCATCTTTCATTGTCTCGCTTTCCCCCAAAGACAAATGCAACATTTCAGAACCAAGAACTTTCTGACCCCTTTGCTAGTCCTTCCCTGTTCCATCAAAGCTTCCCTATCGGGCTTCCCTGGTGGCGCAGTGGTTGAGCGTCCGCCTGCCGATGTAGGGGACGCGGGTTCGTGCCCCGGTCCGGGAATATCCCACATGCCGCAGAGCAGCTGGGCCCATGAGCCATGGCCACTGAGCCTGCGCGTCCGGGGCCTGTGCTCTGCAACGGGAGAAGCCACAACAGTGAGAGGCCCATGTACCGCCAAAAAAAAAAAAAAAATTTATTCATTTGGCTGCACTGGATCTTAGCTGTGGCATGTGGGATCTTCGTTGCCACGTGCGGGATCTTCAGTTGAAGCATGTGGGATCTTTTAGTTGCGGCATGCAGGATCTTTTTTTAGTTGCAGCATGTGGGACCTTTTTTAGTTGTGGCATGCGGGATCTTTTAGTTGCAACATGCAAACTCTTAGTTGCAGCATGTGGGATCTAGTTCTCTGACCAGGGATCGAACCCGGGCCCCCTGCATTGGGAGCGTGGAGTCTTAACCACTGGACCACCAGGGAATCCCCAACATGGCCATTTTGAAATATGCCTAGATCATTCTGTGCTTCTTAACAAAGCCTATTCTCAAGAAAACTATTTTGCCAGGGCCTTACCAACTGGGGTTTTACTAACTGACCTGGGAGAAGGGAAAAACCCAACTCCAGCCACCTCTAGCCTTCCTATCTCACCTAAGGTTGACGGGGGGTTAAAAGGCACTTGTGCGGGGTACAGACTCACTAAAAGACTAAGACCTAATCATAGGATTATAGAATACATCCCACACCTTACCACATCAATATGGGCTCTTGTATAATAAAAAAGTAATACAACTGAGAGAACTGCACATCTCAGACCTTATTTAAGAAGACTCTAGGGCTTCCCTGGTGGCACAGTGGTTGAGAGTCCACCTGCCGATGCAGGGCACACGGGTTCGTGCCCCGGTCCGGGAAGATCCCACATGCCGCGGAGCGGCTGGGCCCGTGAGCCATGGCCGCTGAGCCTGCACGTCCGGAGCCTGTGCTCCGCAATGGGAGAGGCCACAACAGTGAGAGGCCCGCGTACCGCAAAAAAACAAAAAACAAAAAAACAAAAAAAAAACAAACAAAAAAAGAAGACTCTAGGGAAACCCAAAGACAACAGGGGATACAAAAATAAGGACATCAGAGGAAATTTTAGCTTTTGATACCTACAGCTACGGCAAACAATAAGCACAACTTAACTCCTAAGCAGATAAAACATAAAAACCTCACACTAGAGGGATATGTACCTCAGGTCTTTTTATCATTACATCATGTGTGACTTTCTACAGATAATTACCAGGCATTCCAAATGGCAAAAAACACACCAAGCATCAGAATCAGACTCAGATATGGCAGAGATTTTATAATTATTAGACTGAGAATTTAAAGCAACTATGATTAATATACTCAAGTCTCTATGGAAAAAGTGGATAACATGCAAAAGCAGATGGAAATGTAAACAGAGAGACAGAAATTCTCGGAATCAAAAGGAAATGCTGCAGAGAGAGACAAGATGGCGGAAGAGTAAGACGCGAAGATTACCTTCCTCCCCACAGATACACCAGAAATACATCTACACGTGGAACAACTCCTGCAGAACACCTACTGAACGCTGGCAGAAGACCTCAGACCTCCCAAAAGGCAAGAAACTCCACACTTACCTGGGTAGGACAAACAAAAAAACCCTAAAAACAGAGACAGAGGATAGGGACGGGACCGGCACCGGTGGGAGGGAGCTGTGAAGCAGGAAAGGTTTCCACACACTGAGAAGCCCCTTCGCGGGCGGAGACTGAGGGTGGCGGAGGGGAAAAGCTTCGGAGTCGCGGAGGAGAGCACAGCCGCAGGGGCGCGGAGGGCGAAGCGGAGAGACTCCCGCACGGAGGATTGGCGCCGACCCGCACTCACCAGCCCGAGAGGCTTGTCTGCTCCCCCGCCAGGGGCGGGCGGGGCTGGGAGCTGAGGCTCGGGCTTCGGTCGGAGCGCAGGGAGAGGACTGGGGTTGGCGGCGTGAACACAGCCTGCAGGGGGCTAGTGCACCACGGCTAGCCGGCAGGGAGTCCGGGAAAAAGTCTGGACCAGCCGAGGAGGCAAGAGACTTTTTCTTCCCTCTTTGTTTCCTGGTGCACGAGGAGAGGGGCTTAAGAGCGCTGCTTAAAGGAGCTCCAGAGACGGGCGCGAGCTGCGGCTACCAGCGCGGACCCCAGAGACGGGCCTGAGACACTAAGGCTGCTGCTGCTGCCACCAGGAAGCCTGTGTGCGAGCACAGGTCACTCTGCATACCTCCCCTCCCGGAGCCTGTGCAACCCGCTAACGCCAGGGTCCGGTGATCCAGGAACAGCTTACCCGGGAGAACGCACGTTGCGCGCCTGAGGCTGCTGCAACATCCCGGTGGCCTCTGCTGCCGCAGGCTCGCCCCACGCTCCGTGCCCCTCCCTTCCCCCGGCCTGAGTGAGCCAAAGCCCCCGAGTCAGCGGCTCCTTTAACCCCGTCCTGTCTGAGTGAAGAACAAACGCCCTCCGGCGACCTACACGCAGAGGCGGGGCCAGATCCAAAGCTGAGCCCTGGGAGCTGTGCGAACAAAGAAGAGAAAGGGAAATCTCTCCCAGCAGCCTCAGGAGCAGCGGATTAAATCCCCACAATCAACTTGATGTACTCTGCATCTGCAGAATACATGAATAGACGGCAAATCATCCCAAATTGAGGAGGTGAACTTTGAGAGCAAGATTTTTTTTTCCCCCTTTTCCTCTTTTTATGAGTGTGTATGTGTATTCTTCTGTGTGAGATTTTGTCTGTATAGCTCTGCTTTCACCATTTGTCCTAGGGTTCTATCTGTCTGGTTTTTTTTTTTTTAACTTTTAGAAAATTTTTTCTATCTTAATAATTTTTTAATTTAATAACTTTATTTTGTTTTATCTAACATTATTCTATTTTATCCTTCCTTCCTTCCTTCCTCTTGCTCTCTCTCTTTCTTTCTTTCTTCCTTTCTATTTTTTCTCCCTTTTATTCTGAGCCGTGTGGATGAAAGGCTCTTGGTGCTGCAACCAGGAGTCAGTGCTGTGCCTCTGAGGTGGGAGAGCCAACTTCAGGACACCGGTCTACAAGAGACCTCCCAACCCCACATAATATCAAACGGCGAAAATCTCCCAGAGATCTCCATCTCAACACCAGCACCCAGCTTCACTCAAAGACCAGAAAGCGACAGTACTGGACACCCTATGCAAAACAACTAGCAAGACAGGA
>RJWK010011836.1:0-41246 GCA_004363435.1 Platanista minor | reverse complement strand
GTCCCAGAAGAAGAAGAGAAAAAGAAAGGGACTGAGAAAATATTTGAAGAGATTAGAGTTGAAATCTTCCTTAATATAGGAATGGAAATCGAGTCCAGGAAGTACAGAGAGTCCAATAGAAGGATAAATCTAAGGAAAAACAGGCCAAGACACATATTAATCAAATCATAGAAAATTAAATACAAAGAAAAACCTATTAAAAGAGAAGGGAAAAGCAACAAGTAACATACAAGGGATCACCATAAGGGTAACAGCTGATTATTCAGCAGAAATTCTGCAAACCAGAAGGGAGTGGCAGGACATAATTAAAGTAATGAAAGGCAAAAGCCTACAACTAATATTATTCTACCTATCAAGGATCTCATTCAGATTTGATGAAGAAATTAAAATTTTACAGACAAGTAGAAGCTAAGAGAGTTCAGCACCACCAAACCAGCTTTACAACAAATGCTAAAGGAACTTCTCTAGGCAGGAAACACAAGAGAAGGAAAAGACCTGCAAAAACAAACCCAAAACAACTAAGAAAATGGTAATAGGAACATACATATCAATAATTACCCTAAATGTAAATGGATTAAATGTTCAAAGGAAAAGACACAGACTTGCTAAATGGATACAAAAGCAAGAACCATATATACACTGTCTACAAGAGACCCACGTCAAACCTAGGAACACATACAGACTGAAAGTGAGGGGATGGGAAAATATATTCCCTGAAACTGGAAATCCAAAGAAAGGTGGAGCAGCAATTCTTATATCAGACAAAATAGACTTTAAAAATAAAGACTGTGACAAGAGGCAAAGGAGGACACTACACAATGATCAAGGGATCAATCCAAGAAGAAGATATAAAAATTGTAAATATTTATGCACTCAATAAAGGAGCACCTCAATACATAAGGCAAATGGTAACAGCCATAACAGTAGAAATAAACAGTAGCACACCCACTTTCACCAATGGACAAATCATCCAAATTGAAAATACATAAGGAAACACAAGCTTTAAATGATAAATTAAACAAGATGTACTTGATTGATTTATATATAAGACATTTCCCCCAAAGACAGCAGAATACACTTTCTTCTCAAGTGCTTATGGAATATTCTCCAGGATAGATCATATCTTGGGTCACAAATCACACCTTGGTAAACTTAAGAAAATTGAAATCATATCAAATACTTTCCCAACCACAGTGCTATTAGACTAGATAACAAAAATAGAAAGAAAGCTCTAAAAAATACAAACACATGAAGGTTGCAATATGCTGGTAAATAACCAAGAGATCACTGAAGAAATCATAGAGGAAATTTAAAAAATACCTAGAAACAAATGGTAATGAAAACATGACAGCCCAAAATCTATGGGAGGCAGCCAAAGTAATTCTAAAAAGGAAGTTTATAGCAATACAATCCTACATCAAGAAACAAGAAAAATCTCTAATAAACAATATAACCTTACACCCAAAGCAATTAGGGAAAGAAGAAAAACAACAACAAATCCCAAAGTTAGCAGAAGGAAAGAAATCATAAAGATCATATCAGAAATAAAGGTAAAAGCAATGAAGGAAACAATAGCAAATATCAAAAAATCTAAAAGCTGGTTCTTTGAGAAGGTATACAAACTTGACAAACCATTGGCCAGACTCAATAAGAAGAAAAGGGAGAAGACACAAATCAACAGAGTTAGAAATGAAAAAGGAGAAGTAACAACTGGCAATGCGGAAACACAAGGGACCATGAAAGTTGATGATTTCTCATGATTGGCACCTATATGCCAATAAAATGGACAAATTGGAAAAATGGAAAAATTCTTAAGAAAGCACAACCTTCTGAGACTGAACCAGGAAGAAAGAGAAAATATAAACAGACCAATCACAAGCTCTGAAACCGAAACCATGATTAACAGTCTTCCAACAAAGAAAAGCTCAGAACCAGGTGGCTCCTCAGGTGAATTCTATCAAACATTTAGAGAAGAGCTAACGCCTATCCTTCTCAAACTCTTCCAAAATATAGCAGAGGGAGGAACACTCCCAAACTTATTCTATGAGGTCATCATCACCATAATACCAAAACCAGACAAAGAAGTCACATAAAAGAAAACTACAGGCCAATGTCAATGATGAACACAGATGCAAAAATCCTCAACATAATACTAGTAAACAGAATCCAGCAGCACATTAAAAGGATCATACACCATGATCAAGTGGGGTTTATCCCAATAATGCAAGGATTCTTCAATATACACAAATTAATCAATGTGATAAACCTTATTAACAAATTGAAGGGGAACAACCATATGATAATCTCAATAGATGCAAAAAAAAAAACTTTTGACAAAATTCAATACCCATTAATGATAAAAACACTCCAGAATATAGGAATAGAGGGAAATTACCTCAACATAATTAAAGCCATAAATGACAAACTCACAGGAAACTTTGTGTTCAATGGTGAAAATCTGAAACCATTTCCACTAAGATCAGTAACAAGACAAGGTCACCACATTATTCAACATATTTTTGAAAGTTTTATCCACAACAGAGAAGAGAAAGAAATGAAAAGAATACAAATCGGAAAAGAAGAAGTAAAATTCACTGTTTGCAGATGACATGATACTACACATACAGAATCCTAAAGATGCTACAAGAAAACTACTAAAGCTAAATCAATCAATTTAGTAAAGTACCAGGATACAAAATTAATGCACAGAAATCTCTTGCACTCCCATACACTAACAAAAATTCTGAGGGCTTCCCTGGTGGCGCAGTGGTTGGGAGTCTGCCTGCCGATGAAGGGGATGCCAGTTCGTGCCCCGGTCTGGGAGGATCCCACATGCCGTGGAGCAGCTGGGCCCGTGGGCCATGGCTGCTGAGCCTGTGCGTCTGGAGCCTGTGCTCTGCAGCAGGAGAGGCCACAGCGGTGAGAGGCCCATGTATCGCAAAAAAAAAAAAAAAATTCTGAAAGAGAAATCAAGTAAACACTCCCATTTACCATTGCAACAAAAAGAATGAAATACCTAAGAATAAACCTACCTAAGGAGAAAACAGACCTGTATGCAGAAAACTATAAGACACTGATGAAAGTAATCAAAGATGATAAAAACAGATGGAGAGACACAACATGTTCTTGAATTGGAAGAATCAACATTGTGAAAATGACTACACAACCCAAAGCAATCTGCAGATTTAATGCAATCCCTATCAAACTACCAATGGCACTTTTCACAGAACTAGAACAGAAATTTCACAATTTGTATGGAAATAAATAAGACCCTGAATAGCCAATGTAATCCTGAGAAAGAAAATGGAGCTGGAGGAATCAAGCTCCCAGTCTTCAGAATATACTACAAAGCTACAGCCATCAAGACAGTATGGTACTGGCACAAACACAGAAATATAGATCAGTGGGACAGGATACAAAGACGAGAGCTAAACCCATGCACATATGGTCACCTTATCTTTGATAAAGGAGGCAAGAATATACAGTGGAGAAAAGATAGCCTCTTCAATAAGTGGTGCTGGGAAAACTGGACAGCTACATGTAAAAGAATGAAATTAGAACACTATCTAACCCCATACAAAAAAATAAATTCAAAATGGATTAAAGACCTAAATATAAGTCCACACACTATAAAACGCTTAGAGGAAAACATAGGAAGATCACTCTTTGACATAATTCATAGCAAGATCCTTTTTGACCCATGTCCTAGAGAAATGGAAATAAAAACAAAAATAAACCAATGGGGCCTAATGAAACTTAAAATCTTTTGCACAGCAAAGGAAACCATAAACAAGAAGAAAAGACAACCCTAAGAATGGGAGAAAATATTGGCAAATGAAGCAACTGACAAAGGATTAATATCCAAATTATACAAGTTGCTCATGTAGCTCAACATCAAAAAAAAAAATCAACTCAATCCAAAAATTGGCAGAAGACCTAAATAGACATTTCTCCAAAGAAGATATACAGATTGCTAACAGATGAAAGGATGCTCAACATCACTAATTATTATAGAACTCCAAATCAAAACTACAATGAGATATCACCTCACGCTGGTCAGAATGGCCATCATCAATAAATCTACAATCAATAAATGCTGGAGAAGGTGTGGAGAAAAGGGAAATCTCTTGCACTGTTGGTGGGGATGTAAGTAGATACAGCCATTATGGAGAGCAGTATGGAGGTTCCTTAAAAAATTAAAAATAGAACTACCATGTGACCCAGCAATCCAACTACTGGGCATATACACTGAGAAAAACATAATTCAAAAAGAGTCATGTACCACAGTGTTCATTACAGCACTATTTACAATAGCCAGGATGTGGAAGAACCTTAGTGTCCATCAACAGATGAATGGATAAAGAAGATGTGATCCATATATATACAATGGAATATTATTCAGCAATAAAAAGAAAAACAATTGAGTTATTTGTAGTGGGGTAGGTGGACCTCGAGTGTGTCATACAGTGTGAAGCAAATCAGAAAGAGAAAAACAAATACTGTATACGAACACATATATATGGAATCTATTTTTTAAAAATGGCTCTGAAGAACTTAGGCACAGGACAGGAATAAAGACACAGACATAGAGAATGGATGTGAGGACACGGGGAGGGGAAATGGTAAGCTGGGGAGAAGTGAGAGAGTGGCATTGACTATATACACTACCAAATGTGAAATAGATAGATAATAGGAAGCAGCCACATAGCACAGGGAGATCAACTCAGTGCACTGTGACCACCTAGAGGGGTGGGATAGGGAGGGGGGAGGGGGGGACACAAGAGGGAAGAGATATGGGCATATATGTATATGTATATAGCTGATTCTCTTTGTTATGCTGTAGAAATTAACACAACAATGTAAAGCAATTATACTCCAATAAAGATGTTAAAAAAAAAATGATGTGTAACATCATTTCCCCTTGCTCCACTCTCTCAATTATTTTCACTTTTGTTTCCATACACTAACGACAAAAATAAGAAAGAAGAATTAAGGAAATAATCCCCTTTGCCATCACATCCAGAAGAATAAAATACTTAGGAATAAATCTACCTAAGGAGGCAACAGACTTGTACTCCAAAAAATATAAGACACTGTTGAAAGAAATCAAAGATGACACAAACATATGGAAAGATATACTGTGTTCTGGCGTTCGAAGAGTCAATATTGTTAAAATGACTATACTAACCAAGGCAATTTACAAATGCAAGGCAATCCCTATGAAATTACCAAGGGCATTTTTTCCCAGAAATAGAACTGAAATCATAAAATTTGTATGGAGACAAAAAAGACCCCAAATAGAAAGCAATCCTGAGAAGGAAAAGTGGAGCTGGAGGAATCAGGGTTCCTGAGTTAAGAGTATACTACAAAGCAACAATAATTAAAACAATATGGTGTATCACATTGATTGATTTGAGTATATTGAAGAATCCTTGCATTCCTGGAATAAATCCCACTTGATCATGGTGTATGATCCTTTTAATGTGCTGTTGGATTCTGTTTGCTAGTATTTTGTTGAGGATTCCTGCATCTATGTTCATCAGTGATATTGGCCTATAGTTTTCTTTCTTTGTGACATATTTGTCTGGTTTTGGTAACAGGGTGATGGTGGCCTCGTAGAATGAGATTGGGAGAGTTCCTCGCTCTGCTAAATTTTGGAAGAATTTGAGAAGGATAGGTGTTAGCTCTTCTCTAAACGTTTGATAGAATTGGCCTGTGAAGCCATCAGGTCCATCATCAAAAAATCTACAAACAATAAATTCTGGAGAAGGTGTGGAGAAAAGGGAACACTCTTGCACTGCTGGTGGGAATGTGAATTGATACAGCCACTATGGAGAACAGTATGGAGGTTCCTTAAAAAACTACAAATAGGGGTTTCCCTGGTAGCACAGTGGTTGAGAGTCCACCTGCTGATGCAGGGGATACGGGTTCGTGCCCCAGTTCAGGAAGATCCCACATGCTGTGGAGTGGCTGGGCCCGTGAGCCATGGCCGCTGGGCCTGCACGTCTGGAGCCTGTGCTCTGCAATGGGAGGAGAGGCCACAAGAGTAAGATGCCTGCGAAACACACAAAAAAACCCAAAACACTACCATATGACCCAGCAATCCCACCACTGGGCATATACCCTGAGAAAACCATAATTCAAAAAGAGTCATGTACCAAAATGTTCATTGCAGCTCTATTTACAATAGCCAGGTGATGGAAACAACCTAAGTGTCCGTCATCGGATGAATGGATAAAGAAGACGTGACACAGACATACGATGGAATATTACTCAGCCATAAAAAGTAAAGAAATTGAGTTTTTTGTAATGAGGTGGATGGACCTAGAGTCTGTTATACAGAGTAAAGTAAGTCAGAAAGAGAAAGACAAATACCATATCTAACACATATATATGGAATTTAAGAAAAAAAAAAGTTCATGAAGTACCTAGGGTTAAGATGGGAATAAAGACACAGACCTACTAGAGAATGGACTTGAGGATATGAGGAGGGGGAAGGCTAAACTGTGACAAAGTGAAAGAGTCACATGGACATATGTACACTACCAAACTTAAAATAGATAGCTAGTGGGAAGCAGCTGCATAGCACAGCGAGATCAGCTCTGTGCTTTGTGACCACCTAGAGGGGTGGGATAGGGAGGGTGGGAGGGAGGGGGATGCAAGAGGGAGGAGATATGGGAACATATGTATAAGTATAACTGATTCACTTTGTTATAAAACAGAAACTAACACACCATTGTGCATCAATTATCAATAAATATGTTAAAAAAATAATAAATAATAAAAAATAAAATAGGAGGAATCCACCTACCCAATTTCAAGACATTATATGGCTACAGTAACCAAGATTGTGTGGTATTGCTAGGCAAATAGATACACAGATAAATGGAAAAGAACATAGGACACAGAAATAGATGCACACAAATATCCCCAACTGATGTTTTGACAAAAGTTCAAAAGCAATTCAGGGGATGATAGGTGGTCTTTCAACTTATTGCTGAAACAATGACATATCTAGGCAATAAAATAAACCTTGATCTCCGTCTTACTGCTAACATAAAATTAACTCAGAATGTATCAATGACTTAAAGGTAAAATGTGAAGCTATTAACCTTTTAGAAAAAAAATGAGAAAATCTTCAATGTCTTAGACTAGACAGAGTTGTTAGACGTGATACCAAAATCATGATCCATAAAAGGAAAAATTAATAAGTAGACTTCATTAAAAATAAAAAGTTTTACTGTGCATAAGACCCTATTAAGAAAATGAAAGGACAAGCTACAGAGTAGGAGAATCAAACCACATATCCAACAAAATACCTAGAATAAAGAACTCTCAAAACTCACCAGTACAAAATCAAACAATCTGATTAAAACATGGGCAAAAGACATGAAGAAACATTTCACAGAAGACATACAGATGGCAAATAAGCACATGAAAGGTTATTAACATCATTAGCCATTAGGAAATGCTAATTAAAACCACAATGTGATACTACTGAACACTTAGCAGAATGACTCAAATAAAAATTAATGACAAGACCGAATGCTGGTGAGGATGCAGAGATACTGGATAATGTTATATTATTGGTGGTAATGAAGAACACTGCAGCCACTCTGGTACTGTTTGGCAGGTTAAAAACAACAATAACAACAAAAGAAAACACCTTAACATGTAACCCAGCAGTTATACTTCTGGACAATTATCCTGGAGAAGTAAAGATCTATGTTTACACCAAAACAGGTACCCAGATGTTTATAGCAGCTCTATTCATAATAGTACAAAATTGGAAGCATCTAGATGTCCACCAGTGGATGAATGGTCAAAAAAACTGGCACATTGCAATAAAAAGTATTAAACTATTGACACCTTACAACAACCTGGATGAATCTCCAAAGAATTATGCTGAGTAAAAAAGCCAACCCCAACAGATTACATATTTAATATTTCCATTTATTCAACATGCTTGAAATTACAAATTATAGAAATGGAGAACAGATGGTGGTTGTGGAGTTTAGTAGGAGGTGGGAGCACTGGAAGGGAGATAATGTGGTTATAAAAGAGCAACATTAGGGATCTTTGTTGTGATGAAAATGTTCCAGATCTTGACTGTATCAATGTCAATATCCTGGTTGCGATATTCAACTACACTTTTGCAAGATGTTGCCTTTAGGGAACTGAATAAAGGATTCAGAGAATAAAAAAAAAAGTTTGATACTGGCATAGAAACATGTACATGTATACATGAATGGATCAGGTTAGAAAGCCCAAAAGTAAACCCACACACCTATGGACAATTAATCTATGACAAAAGAGGCAAGAACAGACAATGGAGAAGACAGTCTCTTCAGTAAGTGGTAATGGGAGAACTGGACAGCTACATGTAAAAGAATGAAATTAGAACACTATCTAACCCCATATACAAAAATAAACTCAAAATGGATTAAAGACCTAAAAGTAAGACCAGATACTATGAAACTCTTAGAGGAAAGCATAGGAAGAACACTCTTTTACATAAATCCCAGCAAGATCTTTTTCAATCCGTCTCTTAGAGTAATGGAAATAAAAAGAAAAACAAATGGAACCTAATTTTATTCAAAGGCTTTTGCACAGCAAAGGGTACCATAAACAAAACAAAAAGACTAGCCACAGAATGGGAGAAAATATTTGCCAAAGATGTGACTCACAAAGGATTAAGCTCCCAAATGTACAAAGAGCTCATACAGCTCAATATCAGGAAAAAACAAAACAAAAAACAAAACAAAACAAACAAACAAAAAACATTAGCATTAGCATCATTCCTGGAATGTGGTAAATTCTCACTTGTTGCTATTTTATATTATATAATTAATTCAACAAATATTTATTGACCACCTATTATTTACCAGGTACTATGCTAAGCAGACTAAAACAAGACTCTCATGGATTATACAAGCTAGTGAAAGAGATAGACATTTATATACCTAAAAGTTTTGAATATGAAAAATGTAATTGTGGCAAACAATATGAAGAATATATACATTGTTTTCTGGGTTATTATACTAGTAGAATGACTAAAAGAGGCTAGGGAGTGTTTCCTTAAGAGAGTGGCATAGTGGAAATGGGAATAAAAAAGAGTGATCTATTAGAATTATATGTTGGAGGAATAATCTACAGAGCTTGGTGTTTGAGTGGCTATGGGATATATGATAAAAGGAGGTGTAAATGACTACTTCCACTTTCTGAAGTGTGCAATGGGAGGGTAATATTTACTAAAATGGAAAATATTGATTGAGATACAGGTTGAACAAGTGAGTGTCGAATATTCAGTTTGAAAAATATTCTGTTTCACTTACATGGGTTACATTTAAATGCAGATATTAAGTAGGTAGCTGAATATAACATTCTGGAAT
Source organism: Platanista minor (assembly GCA_004363435.1). NCBI lineage: Eukaryota > Metazoa > Chordata > Mammalia > Artiodactyla > Platanistidae > Platanista > Platanista minor. The sequence continues at coordinate 31,854 of RJWK010011836.1, read as the reverse complement.
TTGATAACTGGAAGGACTAATTTAAAAGTAAGCAGTGTATAGATAAGAGTTAAAATTGTAAGACTGAATGAGATTTCCTTTTGAGAGGTAATCCAGTAGAGAAAGAAAAGAGCACCCAGAATGAAACTCTGAGGAGCTCCGTATTTAAAAGACTAGAGAGCAAAGGTAAAGAGCTTGAGATAAAGTGTATAAAGTTAAAAGTTTAATGTAATATAAGCCAAGGAAAGAGAGTGCTTTAAGAAGAGGGAGGTCAAATGTCCAATGATAAGAGACCAAATAAACTAGATTTTTTTCCATATAATTTTTCAACATAAAGACCATCAGCAAAATGGGTTTCAATGAAAGAGTGTAGGTGGGTGACTGATTGGAGTAGAGAAGTGACTGGGAATAGTGTAAATAATACCTTGGGAAATTTTAGAGTTGCCAGAGAAAGTACAGAAAATTCTGTATTTTTATTTACTAAATGTCACAAACCTTACCCATGTATAGACTGCCCTTTTAAAAAAGTTAGCTCTGAAGGAGGTCATAGAGATAGAGAAAGAGATAGAGATAGAGATAGAGATAGATAGATAGATGATAGATAGATAGATAGATAGATAGATAGATAGATAGATAGATAGATGATAGATAGCTGGAGGGAGTGTGAAATCCGGAGATTTATGTTTTTTAAGATGAAAATAGTAGAATGCTTGAATAATAACATATATCTCTAGGGGCAAAATATACAAGGAGGTGAGTAGAAATGAACATGTGTTTTAATTCCTTGAAAGTTTCCTGGGACTCAGGCATTCATTGAAGCGCTTACTATTTCCGCAGAAGATTGGTTAGAGAGACCAGGGGCCACAGAAGGGAGTAGTAACCTAATATAATCATCTTTGGAATGTGAAAGATTATTGAAAGTTTATTTTAGAATTAGATGTTTGTCCTAATCAGTACTCATCTGACTTTCCAGAGGTCCATCCCAATCCCTTGTGAGGATGTTACATACACCAAACACTTGACTTGAACTTCATAAAATTCATAATTCTAAATTTTTGGCAAAATAGTTGATGCTATTGGAGACAGTCCAGCTCCATCTGGTCAGTGTTATCATGAGTAGACTAAGATATTGCCCAGATACATTATCATGCTTCAATCCAGGAAAGTCCAGAAACACCATGTTCATAAAATTTTGGAAAATCGCCCAGACATAATAAAATCCAAAAGGCATAATGGTTCATAAACACACCAGCCATACTGAGTGCAGAAAAACTTTATTTCTGTTATCTCACTCCTGAAACCCTGCACTATCACTGAACCTATGAAGAATAGGTAAGTGTCATTGTTGATTGATGGAATTGTTAAAACAGTTTAGGGATCAGGTGGAGAAATCCATATAGCTTTACCTATTGTTTACCTATTGTTTCTACATAGAATGTAGAGACTCCAGCCTGGGAAATTGTTAGATAAATAAATGTCTACTCATGAATGGCTTCTGTATATTTTTATAATGCCAGAATCTTAAAAGTTAAAAAGGAATACATTTGTCCAATTAGAACATATATACCTAAAATTGAGGAGCTAGCATACTTACAATGTCAGAGGGGAGTCAAAGACTCAGTCATAAATGTGGAAAAGACATTTCATAAATTTGGTCGGTACAGAAACCTGAGGTATCCAGTATATCATGGTAAGCTGCATTTTAATTTGTAGAGAACTTTTCTGTCTCTTGGTTTGAAAATAACTTCTAATAAGGAGCATATTTATTTGAGGAATTCTTGTTTCAGATGGAAATACAGTGAACACCAGAGTACGTACAGCTAGAACTAGCCAAAGTACTTAAAAACAAAATGGAGAATATAAGTTATCTAGGTGATATTAGAGAGTCATGTGTCTCTCTCTAAGTAACGTGGAGAAATCAGACATTGTTTAATGGACAATGCCAGCCACATAAAATTATATCCCAGATGGAATCTGATGGGAATGATGATTATCAGCTGTGTTCATTAATACAAGAGAAAGTTTAAGATGGTGCTAGAGCAAAACTTGATTTACAAAATTACTTTATGCTTAAGTCCACAATGGTATATACATAGAAATTAGTTCATGCCACTTTTAGATTCATGGGTAAATGAAAGTGACTGATAATTTTGTCATTGGTGCCCAATACAGAGCCTGGAACACAGAAAATACTCAGTAGATTTCAAAGTGTGATGTTAGCAATATGGCTGAATAAGATGTTCCTCATTTGTAACCCACCTCAAAAAACAACAATTTGGCTTCCATTCACAGATAAAAGCACCTTTGTAAGAGCTGTGGTATCCAGACCTATTTGCCAGGAAACCCAGGAAGAGTCTCACTCACCCATGCATCAGGCAATAGTCATACAGACCTTGATCTCATCTGTGGACTCTGCAGTTGCTAATGAGCCAGGTACAGCCCCTCTCAGTAGTGATCCAAGAGTCCCTGGAGAACACTGCCTCAGAAAATCACCCAAGGACGAGAGAGTTTTTGTGGAAATACAGGTTTCCAGCAGAGAATTTCCAACACACAATTGGAGAAAAAATACAAGTTTGAATGCATTTGAGAGGAGTACTGAATTATGAGTTGCATGGCTGGGAGGGAAGAAGCTGGAAGAGTGGTATATTGGATACTTGGAGGTCATTAAAGGGACTTGGATCCTACTATCTGCCTTGCAGACTCCATCAAGAACCTTGTCAATAAGCCACTGTGGATGCCTGGACAATGGATACACCCAACTGGCTCATGGGCACCCCAAAGGTTCTGCATGGCTTATCCACACATCCCTCTCTTCTTTGGCCAGATCCCTATGAATGCACCTAATGGTGGCATTAAGAGCAAGTTTTGTCTAGTGGGTAATGAGCATACACAGAAAGTTAACATAAATCTGCAGGCCAGGGACAGACAACAAACTTGTACTTTAGTGTCACATTTGGGAAAAAAAGGGGAAGGCTGTCAGCACTTGTTCTGTTGCACTGTAGGACTGAGAGAAGACATACAAGTTTAAGAATTCTGCCACAAGACAGAGCAACAGAGCAAGAAGCGTGGATCAGATGTGCAATACCATAGAAGATCTGAGAAAATCTATGATCTCTAATACAGCTGATGGAAAATATTTCTCTTTGGAACGCAGTTAGTAATAACTGGAGGAGGGGAATGCTATTTCAAATGGGAAGACAGCAACACAAAATATCAAGGAATACAAAAAACTAAAGAAACATGACACCATCAAAGGATCCCAATAATCTATTAGTACCAATCTCAAAGTCATGAGAATTTTTAATTTACCAAATAAATAATTCAAAATAGCTTTTTTTATGAAGTTCAACGAGCTACAAAGGTACAGAAGACAATTTAACAATCGGGAAAATAATGCAGGGATATAATGAGAAGTTTAACAAACAGATAGAAATCATAAAAAAGAACAAAATAGAAATACTAGAGCTGATTATTGCAATTAATAAAATAAAAATGCAATAGAGAGCATAAACATCAGAAGGGATCAAGTAGAAAAAACCCTGTATGCCAGAAAAAGTAACTTTTAAATTATCAGGTCAGAGGAAAACAACAACAACAAAATAATGACCCAACAAAGAAAAGTCCAGGACTATATGGCTTCATTTGTAAATTCTACTGAACAAGTAAAGAATTACTACCAATCCTTTTCAAACTCTTTCAAAAAATAAAAGAAGGAAACACATACAAATTCATTTTATGAGGTCAGCGTTAGCCTGAAAACAAAATCAGACAGGGACACTACAATATAATAAAATACAGCCCAACAACGCTGATAAACGTAGATGCAAAAATCCTCAACAATGTATTAGCAAACTGAACGCAGCAATACATTAAAATATTATATTCCGTGATCAAATGGGATTTGGTCCATGGATGCAGAGATGGCTAAACATGCACAAATCAATCAATGTGATACACCACTTTAACAAAATAAAGGATAAAAATCACATGATAACCTCAAAGGATGCAGAAAAGCATTTGATAAAATGTGGTATACATTCTTGATAAAAATTCTCAACAAAATGTTTATAGAGGAAATGTACTTCAACATAATAAAGACCATATACAACAACCCCACTGCTCACAACATTCTCAATGGTAAAAAGTTGAAAGTTTTTCCTCTAAGATCAAGAATAAGGCAAAGAAGACCACTTTTGCCACTTTTATACAAAATAGTACTGGAAGTCCTAGCAAGAGCAATTAAGCAAGAAAAAAGTGATTCAAAGAAAAAAGTAGAACTTTTATTTACATATATATATATATATATATATATATATATATATATATATATCCTAAAGATGCCACCAAAAAACTTTTAGAGTAAATAGATGAATTCAGTAAACTTTCAGTATACAAAGCAATATGCAAAGTTAGTTGCATTTACTTAAACTAATAACAAATTATTAGAAACAGAAATTAAGAAAACAAGCCAATTCACAACTAAATAAAAAAGAATAAAATACACAGGAATAAATTTAGCCAAGAAGTTAAGAAGTCTGTACACAGAAAACTATAAGACAATGATAATATGAATTGAAAAAGACACAAAATTAATGGAAAAGTATTCTGTGCTCCTGAATTCGAAGAATTAATACTGTTAAAATATAAATACAACACAAAGCAACATACAGGTTCAATACATTGCCTATCAAAAGTATAATGACATGTTTTGTGGAAATAAAACAAATAATCCTAAAATTTGCATTAAACCACAAAAAGCCCCATGTAGCCAAAGCAATCTTAGGAAAGAGAAATAGAGTTGGAGGCTTCACACTTCCTGATTTCAAACTATCTTACAAAGCTATAATAATCAATACACTATGTTATTGATGTAAAAACAGACACATAGATAAATGGAACAGAATAGAGAGCCCAGAAGTAAACCCATGCACATATGCTCAGTTAATTTGTAGCATTAATTTATGAAAAAGAAGCCAATAATATAAAACGGTGAAAGGATAGTCTCTTCAATAAATAGTATTGTTAATACTGGACAGCCACATACAAAAGAATGAAACTGGACTAATATAATACATCATACACAAAAATCAACTCAAAGTGGATTTTAAAGACTTGAACTTAAGACCTGAAACCATAAAACTCCTAAAATAAAATGTAGAGGAGGAGCTCCTTAACATCAGTCTTGGCAATGATTTTTTGGATTTGACACCAAAAGCAAAGGTAACAAAAGCAAAAATAAACAACTGGAGCTACATCAAACTAAAATGCCTTTGCACAGCAAAGAAAACCACTAAAAATAATGAAAAGATAACCTACCACATAGGAGAAAATATTTGCAAACCATATATCTTAGAAGGAGATAATAACCAAAGTTTATATATAACTGATACAAGTCAATGGAAAAAAAATCCAATTAAACAATTAGCAGAGTATTGAATCAACATTTTTTTTCAGTGAAGACATACAGATAGCCAAAAGGTATCTTAAAAAAATGTGCATCTCCCTATTCATTGCAGCATTATTTAAAATAACCAAGACATGTAAATATCTTGGTGTCCATTGGCAGATGCATAGATTAAAGAAAATGTGGTGAAATATACAAAAGAATATTATTCAGCCATAAAAAAGGAAATCTTACCATTTACATCCACAATGATGTAACATTAGGGCACTATGGTAAGTTAATTAGACAGGGAAAGAGAAATCCTATATGATCTTATTATATCTGGAATCTAAGGAAACTAATAGATACAGAGGGCTGATTGGTAGTTGCCAACGGCAAGTTATTGGGATTGGGTAAAAGAAGTGAAGGTGGTCAAAATGAATAAACTTCCAGTTATAAAATAAATGATTCCTGGTGATGTAATATGTAGCATGATGACTATAGTTAACAATGTTGTATTGTATATTGAAGATTGCTGAGAGTAAGTCTTAAAAGTTCTCATTACAAAAAATATGTTGTAAATATTTATGGTGATGGATGTTAACTAAATTTATTGTTGTAATCATTTTGCGTACAAATCATTATGTCTTACACCTAAAACTAGTGTTGTATGTCCATTATATTTCAACAATGACAAAAAACTAAAGAATTTTTTTAAAAAGGTGAAAAAGGCTACATATTCTATGGGAATCAATGAAAAGAAACAATTTTCAAATTGTTTGAGTCCCAGAAGAAAAAGGGAGAAGGGTGCAGAAAACTTATTTAAACAAATAATGGCTGAGACCTTCCCAAATCTGGGGAGAAATTTTGATAACCAAGTTCATGAAGCTTATGGTTCACCAAATAAACTCACTTAAAGATATCTTCTACAAGACACATAAGAAAGAAAGCGATCAAAAACAAACAGACAAACAAACAAAAAACAAAGAGGGAAGAAGCTTGTAACTAATGAGGAAATTTGTACAAAGCTATCAGCAGATTTCTCAGGAGAAATCTACAGGTCAGGAAAAAATGTGATGATATATTCAAAGTGCTGAAAGTGGGGAAAAAAAACCCTGCCAACCAAGGATACTCAAAGTTTTTTTTTTTTTTTTTTCAGAATTGAAGGAAAGATAAAGACTTTCTCAGACAAACAAAAGCTAAGGGAGTTAATCATTACTAGATTAATTTGCAAGATGTTGTTGAAAGGATGCTAACTAGTAACATAAAACATAAAAATATACATCACACTATTAAAGGTAAGTATATAATAAAATGCAAAATATTCTGTTTTGTAATATGGTGGTGTATTAATCATTGAACTCTAGTATAAAGGTTAAAGGATAGAGTATTAAAACATAGATTAAATAATTTGTTAATGAATATACAATCTAAAGTGAGGTAAATTGCAAAATCAGAAACATAAAGGAGATGTAAAAAGGTAGAATTTTGGACTTGATCAAAGTTAAATTGTTAGTGTAAAATAGGTGTAATATCTATAAGATATGTTATGTATGTAACTTGTGGTACCTATAAAGCAAAAACCTACAGTATATTCACAAAAGATAAAGAGAAGGCAATGAAAGTATAACACTATGGAAAATCACCATTCCCAATGGAAGACAGCAAGAGAGGGAGAAATGAACAAGGAACAAGGGAAACAAAACTGGAAGAAAACAATAAGAGCATTAGTATGTTTTACCTGTCAGTAATTACATTTTGTGTAGATAGCTTAATTTCTCCAATCAAAAGGCATAGTGTTGCAGGTTGGATGAAAAACAAGACCAACAATATGCTATTTACAATAAATTCACTTCACCTTTGAAGACAAACATAGCTCCAAAGTGAAGGGACGAAAAAAAATTCCATAAAAGTGGAAGCCAAGAGACAATAAGTAGCTATACTTATATGAAAAAATAAACTTTAAATGAAAAACTGTAACAGGAGACAAAGAAGTTTCTTATACAATGGCCAAGGGATCAATTAATCAAGAGAATATAACAAGCATAGATGTATATGTACCCAATATTGTAATAGCTAATGATATTAAGCAAATACTAACAGAACTGTAGGGAGAAATAGATGATGATACAATAATAGCAGTAGGGTTCAATACACACTTTCAACAAAGGAGAGATTATCCAAGTAGAAAATCAATAAAGAAACTTTGGACTTGAACTATGCTTAGACCAAAGAAACCTAAAAGAAATGTATAGAACATTCCATCCAACAGCAGCAGCAGAATATACATTATTTTCAAGAGCACATGGACATTCTCCAGGATAAACCATATGATATATCACAAAACAAGTCTTAGCAAATAAGAAGATTAAAATTATATCTAGTACATTTTCAACCACTATGATGTAAAACTAGAAATAAAAGTAGGAAAACTGGAAAATTCTCAAAATTGAACAACAAACCACTGAAAAAATTATTGACTCAAAGAAAATCTAAAGGGGAATTACCAAACATATTGAAACAAATGAAAATGAAAACACAACGTACCAAAATGTATGGGATGCAGCAAAAGCAGTTTTAAGAGGAAATGTTTTAGCCATAAATGCTTACATAAAAAAGAAAGATATCAAAATAAACAACCTAACTTTCAAGGATCTACAAGAAGAACAATTCAATACCTAAGTTAGCATAAGGAAAGAAATAACAAATGGAGCAGAAATGAAAGAGGTTATATTACATCTGATACTACAGAAATACATAGGCTCATAAAAGATTACTATGAACAATTATATGCCATCAAATGAGATAACCTAGAAGAAGTGGATAAATCCCAACAAACGTATTACATACCAACAGTGAATCAGGAAGAAATAGAACATCTAAACAGACTAATAACAAGTAAGGAGGTTGAATCAGTAATCAAAATTCTCACAACATAGGAAAGCCTAGGACAAGAGAGTTTCCCTGCTGAATTCAATAAACATTAAGATAATGTCACTTCTTTTCTAATCCCCTGAAAAAAATTGAAGAGGAGGGAACATTTCCAAACTCATTCTATGAGGCCAACATTACACTGATACCAGACATTATAGGAAAAGAAAAATGCAAGCCAATATCCATGATAAATATAGATGAAGAAATTTTAACAGAGAAGTAGCAAACTTAATCAAACAACACATTGAAAGGATCATACTTATTGATCAACTGAGATTTATCCCTGGGATACAAGATTGGTTCAACATACGCAAATCAATAAATATGACACAATATATTAATAGACTGAAGGATAAAAATATGATCATCTCAATAGATGTAGAAAAAGCATGTGACAAAATATAACATCCTTCATGATAAAAACTCTCAACTGATTTGGTATTGAGAAATGTACCTCAACACAGTAAGGGCCATATATGACAAGACCACAGCTAACATCATACTCAGTGCTGAAAGTTTGAAATCTTTTCCTCTAATATTAGAACATGAATATTCATGTCCTCTTTCACAACTCTTATTCAACATAATACTGAAAGCCCTAGCCAGAGAAATCAGGCAAGGAAAAGAAATAAGAAGCATCCAATTAGGAAAGGAAGAAGTAAAATTGTGTTTATATGCAGATGATATGATCTTAAATGTAAGATCCTGAAGACTCAACACAATACTGTTATAACTAAGAAATAAATTCAGCAAAGTGGCAAGATATAAAATAAACAGAAATCAGCTGTGTTCTATACACTAACAATGAATATCTAAAAAAGAAGTACAGAAAAAAAATATCATTCACAATAGAGTAAAAATCAAAGACTAAGGAATAAAAATTAAAAATAAATAAAAAGACTCAAGAATAAATTTAACCAAGGAAATAAAAGATCTGTACACTAACTAAAAACTATTAGACTTTGATGCAAGAATTTGAGGAAATACAAATGGAATAATATCCCATGTTGAGGAATCAGAAGAATTTGTCAAAATGCCCATACTACCCAAAGCCCTGTAAAGATTTAATATAATCTAAATCAAAATTCCACTGGCATTTTCCACAAAAATAAGACAAACAATTCTAAAATTTGTGTGGAACCACAAAATGCCCCAAATAGCCAATCAATCACAAAAAAAGAACAAAGCTGGAGGCATCATACTTTCTCTTTTCAAACTATAATACAAATCTGTAGTCTGGTCCGGGCAAAGAAATAGACACATAGATCAATGGAACAGAATAGCAAGCCCAGAAATAAACATTCACAGATATGGTGAGCCTAATATTTTCCAAGAGAGCAAAGAATACTCAATGGGAAAGAATAGACTCTTCAATGAATAGTATTGGAAAACTGGAGAATCAAATGCAGAAGAATTTGGGCCCCTATCTTACACAACTCACAAAAATTAACTCATAAATGGATTAAAGACTTTAACATAAAACCTGAAACCATAAAACTTCTAGAAGAAAAAAATACTGAAAAAGCTCTTTGGCATTGGTTCTGGCAAAGTTTTTGTATATGACACCAAAAGCTAAAGCAACAAAAGCAAAAATAAATAAGCAGAACTACATCAAACCTAAAAGCTCTGGGCCTCCCTGGTGGCGCAGTGGTTGAGGGTCTGCCTGCCGTTGCAGGGGACACGGGTTCGTGCCCCGGTCCAGGAAGATCCCACATGCCACTGAGCAGCTAGGCCTGTGAGCCATGGCCACTGAGCCTGCACGTCCGGAGCCTGTGCTCTGCAACGGGAGAGACCACAACAGTGAGAGGCCCGCATACCACGAAAAAAAAAAAAAAAAAACCTTAAAAGCTCTTCATAACAAAACAAAGAATCACTAACATAAAAAGTTGACATATGGTATGGGAGAAAATATTTGAAAATCATATATCTGATAAAAGGTTAATATCCAAAATATATATGGAACTCATACAAATAGCAATAAAACAATCTGATTTTAAAAAGTGCAGAAGAATTGAACAGTCTTTTTTTTAACATCTTTATTAGAGTATAATTTCTTTACAATGGTGTGTCAGTTTCTGCTTTATAACAAAGTGAAACAGTTATACATATACATATGTCCCCGTATCTCTTCCCTCTTGCATCTCCCTCCCTCCCACCCTCCCTATCCCACCCATCCAGGTGGTCACAAAGCACCTAGCTGATCTCCCTGTGTTATGTGGCTGCTTCCCACTAGCTATCTGTTTTATGTTTGGTAGTGTATATACGTCCATGCCACTCTCTCACTTTATCCCAGCTTACCCCTTCCCCCTCCTCATATCCTCAAGTCCATTCTCTAGTTCGTCTCCATCTTTATTCCTGTCTTGCCCCCAGGTTCTTCTGACATTTTTTTTTATATTCCACATATATGTGTTAGCATACGGTATTTGTTTTTCTCTTTCTGACTTACTTCCCTCTGTATGAGAGTCTCTAGGTCCATCCACCTCACTACAAATAACTCAGTTCCATTCATTTTTATGGCTAAGTAATATTCTATTGTATATATGTGTCACATCTTTGAATTGAACAGTTTTTCTTTTCCAAAGAAGGCATGCAAATGGCAAATATATACAATGAAATGTTATCACTATTATTGAATAGTGAATGAATAATAATTGAATGAATAGTTGAATGAATATCACTAATTATTAGGGAAATTCAAAGCAAAACCACCGTGAGATATTACTTCTCACCTGTTAGAATGGCTATTATCAAAAAGACAAGAGATAACAAGAGTTGGCAAGGGTGTGAAGAAAAGGGAAAACTTGTGTACTGCTGGTGGGAAGCTAATTTGTACAGCCACTATGGAAAACACTATGAAGGTTCCTCAAAAAATTTTAAAAAATAGAACTACCAGCAACCCCAATTCTGGGTACTTATAAAGTAAATAAATCAGTATTTCGAAGTGATATCTGCACTACTGTAATTATCACAGCATTAGTCACAATAGCCAAGATATGGAAACAACCTAAGTGTCGTCTATGGATGAATGGATAAAGAAAATCAAATAATTGAATATTTATTATTCAGCTATGAGAAAGAAGTCTTACCACTTGTAACAATATAGAAGGAACTTTAGGACATTATGATAAGTGAAATAATGACAGAGAAAGACATCTATTAGATAATATCCTTTTTTTGTGTGTGGTATGCGGGTCTTTCACTGTTGTGGCCTCTCCCATTGCGGAGCACAAGCTCTGGATGTGCAGGCTCAGTGGCCATGGCTCATGGGCCCAGCTGCTCCATGGCATGTGAGATCTTCCCAGACCGGGGCACGAACCCGTGTCCCCTGCATCAGCAAGCAGACTCTCAACCACTCCGCCAACATGGAAGCCCCTGGCTTGTTTTTATAATTTCCTTTATATTTGGAATTTAAATGAGCCACACTCATGCTTCCCTGGTGGCGCAGTGGTTGAGAGTTCACCTGCTGAACTCTCATATATATGATGGGATATTACTCAGCCATAAAAAAGAATTAAATAATGCCATTTGCAGCAACATGGATGGACCTAGAGATTATCATACTAAGTGAACTAAGCCAGAGAAAGACAAATATCATATGATAATGCTTATATATTGAATCTAAAAAAATGATACAAATGAACTTACTTACCAAACAGAAATAGATTCACAGACATAGAAAACAACTTATGGTTACTAAAGGGGAAAGGGAAGAGGGACAAATTAGGAGTTTGAGATGAACAGGTACACACTACTACTATATATTAATAAATAAATTATGCAAACAAAAAAATCTACCTTTGCATCTGGAAAATTATTTAGAAACTGGACTAAGTAATGTTTGCTGAATAAATGAGCAAAGTAATTATATGACCATAATTTCAGATGTTACTTAAACATATTCCATTAAGGTTTAGAAAAATACATTCCAACAATTTCTGTCAGGACACTGAAGTACATATATTGATTCAACATGTATTTTTTGATATATGTGCCCAGAAGAGGGATTGCTGGATCATGTGGTAATGCTTACTTTTTTAAGGAACCTCCATACTGTTCTCCATAGTGACTGCACCAATTTACATTCCCACCAACAGTGCAGAAGAGTTGCCCTTTCTCCACACCCTTTCCAGCATTTACTAATTGTAGAATTTTTAATGATGGCCATTCTGACCGGTGTAAGGCGATACCTCATTGTTTTATTGATTTGCAGTTATTTAATAATTAGTGATGTTGAACATCTTTTTATGTTCCTGTTGGACATCTATATGTCTTTTTAGAGAAACATCTATTTAGGTCTTCTGCCCATTTTTTGATTGAGTAGTTGGTTTAGATAGATAGATAGATAGATATTAAGCTGTATGTGCTGTTTGTATATTTTGGAGGTCAATCCCTTGTTGCTCACATCATTTGAAGATGTTTTTCTCCTATTCAGTAAGTTGTCTTTTCATTTTGTTTACAGTTTTCTTTGCATGCAAAAGCTTTTAAGTTTATTTAGGACCCATTTGTTTATTTTTTGCTTTTATTTCCATTACCTTAGGCGATGGATACAAAAAAGTATTGCTGTGATTTATGTCAAAGAGTGTTCTGCCTATGTTTTCCTCTAGGAATTAGATCTTTTTTTTTTCCTCTAATAAAGTGAGTCCTTACAAAGAGAAAAACAGCACACAGGATTAGAAAAAATAGCAAGTTTTAATGACACTTCCCACCATCACTAAACACAGTGAGGAGGAACAAAATGATCCTTAAAGTAGGTTAAAGTAACAGTTAAAGTTCTCACCACTCCAGGCAAAGAATGAAACACACTAATGGTAGAAAGATAAAACACATCAGTATCCACAGTTCTTCTCTGTACTATGCTGGATCTTCACCATCCTGTTAAGAGTGACAGAAATTCCATCTACAGATTCTACTAGATGTAACAACAGTGGCACAAAGTTGTTATGTCAGGGTGCTCTAGAGAGAGGGTCAAAAAACCCACTCTTTTACAGAGTGAGTTGGGTAAAATTTTGACTCTTATTGAAAGTTTTAAATTATTTGTTAATTTTACACATATGCAAATAACTTAGAAAATCCTTCAAATTATCTCACTAAAAGTACAATATGCTCAGAAATGATTTCAGCAAGGTAGCAGTATAGAAGATTAACATACAGAAGTCTATTTTATTTCTTTACACAAATAATAAAATATCTGAAAGGGAAAGTAAAAAAATCCCATTTTAAATCACATCAAAATAATAAAATACCTAGGAATGATCTCAATCAGGAGGTGAAAGACCTATACACTGAAAAGTATAAAACTTTGACAAAGAAAATTGAAGATGGTTCAAAGAAATGGAAAGATATCCCATGCTCTTGGATTGGAATAATTAATATTGTTAAAATGGCCATACTACCCAAATCATTCTACAGATTTAATGCACTCTCTATCAAAATAAACATGACAATTTTCACAGGACTAAAACAAATACTCCTAAAATTTACATGGAACCAAAAAGACCCAAACTGCCAAAGCAATCCTAAGGAAAAAGAACAAAGCTGGAGGTATAACTCTTCTAGACTTCTGACTATACTGCAAAGCTGCAATAATGAAAACAGTGTGGTGTTGACATAAAAATAATCATACAGATCAGTGGAACAGAATAGAGAGCCCAGAAATAAACCCACACACCTATAGTCAATTAATCTACAACAAAGGAAGAAAGAATATAAATGGAGAAAAGATAGTCTCTTCAACCAGTGGTGTTGGGAATGCTGGACAGCTACCTGTAACTCAATGAATTTAGAACACTTTCTCACACCAATATTCAAAAATAAACTCAAAATGCTAAAGTCCTAAATATAAGACATGATACCATAAAACTCTTAGAAGAGAATATAAGCAAAACATTCTCTGACACAAATCATGGCAATAGTTTCTTAGATCAGTCTCCCAAGCAAAAGAAATAAAAGCAAACAAACCAATGGGTCCTAACCAAACTTAAAAGTTCTTTCACAGCATAGGAAACCATCAACAAAGTGAAAAGACAACCAATGGAATTGGAGAAAAAAATTGTAAACAATGCAGCTAACAAAGTGTTAATATGAAAAATATACAAATGCATACTACTCAGTATCGAAAACACAAGTAACCCAATCAAAAAATGGGCAGAAGACCTAAATAGACATTTCTGCAAGAAGACATACAGATGTCCAAAATGCATGTGAAAAGATGCTCAACATCGCTAATTAGCAGAGAAATGAAAATCAAAACTACAATGAGGTACCACCTCACACTGGTCAGAATGGCCATCATTAAAATGTCTGCAGGGCTTCTGTGATGGCGCAGTGGTTGAGAGTCCACCTGCCGATGCAGGGGACACGTGTTCATGCCCCGGTCCGGGAAGATCCCATATGTCGTGGAGTGGCTGGACCTGTGAGCCATGGCTGCTGAGTCTGCACATCCAGAGCCTGTGCTCTGCAATGGGAGAGGCCACAACAGTGAGAGGCCTGCGTACCGCAAAAAAAAAAAAAAAAAAAGTCTGCAAATAAATTACGGAGAGAGTGTGGAGAAAAGGGAACCCTCCTACATTGTTGGTGGGAATATAAATTGGTACAGCCACTATGGATAACAGTGTGGAGGTTCCTTAAAAAGAACTATAAATAGAGCTACCATATGATTTAGCAAACCCAGTCTCAGACATATATCCAGAGAAAACCATAATTCAAAAAATACATGCACCTTAATGTTCACTGAAGCACTATTTACAATAGCCAAGACATTGAAGCAAACTAAATGTCTATCAACAGACAAGTGGATAAACAAGATGTGGTATATAAATGCAATGGAATATTACTCAGCATTAAAAAAGAATGAAATACTGCCATTTGCAAAGTGGATAGACCTGGAGAATATTATAGTTAGTGAAGTAAGTCAGACAGTGGAAGACATATGCTATATGATATCACTTATATGTGGAATGTAAAATATAGTACAAATGAATCTATGTACAAAACAGAAACAGACTCACAAACTTTGAAAACAAACTTATGGTTACCAAAGAGGAAAGGGAGGGGGAGGTATAAGTTAGGAGTATGGGAGTAGCAGTATTTATACGTAAAATAGATAAGCAACAAATATATACTGTATAGCACAGGGTATTATATTCAATATCTTGTAATAACCTATAATGGAAAGCAATCTGAAAAAATATATATATGTATAGATATAAATGAATCACTTTGCTGTACACATGAAAGTATCACAATATTATAAATCAACTATACTTCAATAATAAAAGATAGTGTGACCCTAGCATGAGGACATACCATAGAGAAAATGAAAAAACTGGCATTTATAAACAAACTTACAAAATATGGTCATCTGATTTACAAGTATATTTATGTCTTCCAAAGATAAAAGGTGTTTTTTTGGATAAATGGTATTAGGGACAGTTAGATATCTTTATGTAAAACAATGAATCTTAACTCCAATTCACACTATACACAACTATTAATTTGAAATGGATTGTAAATATACAAGAAAAACAAGAAAGTTTCTAGGAAGAAACATGACAGCATCACACAAAAATCATTCACTATACAATTAAAGATTTATAATTTGATCTTTACTAAAATTACTAACTTCTATTCACTTAAAAACAATCCTTAAGAGAGTGAAAAAGTGAGCTATAGACTTGGAAAATATATTTGATATGTAGATAATAGTAGAGGGTGAGAGATAAAATGAGAGAGAGAGAGAGAGAGAGAGAGAGATCTGACAATAAATTAGTTTCCTGAATATATACAAACAAAAAACCTCCTAGTAAGTCCTAACCTATAAATAATTACTTTCAATGTAAGCATATAAAATTCTCCATTTAAAATACAGAATGGTTGGGCTTCCCTGGTGGCGCAGTTGTTGAGAGTCCGCCTGCCAATGCAGGGAACACGGGTTCGTGCCCCGGTCTGGGAAGATCCCACACGCCACAGAGCAGCTAGGCCCGTGAGCCATGGCCTCTGAGCCTGCGCATCCGGAGCCTGTGCTCCGCAGCGGGAGAGGCCACAACAGTGAGAGGCCCGCGTACTGCAAAAAAAAAAAAAAAAAAAAAAAAAAAAAAGACGGAATGGTTGAATGAATAAAAAATATTCCAACAATATTCTGCCTTCAAGAGACTCATTTTAGCCTTAGACATAAAGAGACTTAGAGTGAAGGGATAGAAAAAGACACTTTAAGCAAATAGTAACCAAAATAACCAGGGGTCGCTATACTTATATTAAATATATACACTTTAAATTAAAAATGGTAAAAAGAGACAAAGGAGTTCATTATATAATGATAAAGTAGTCACTCTGTCAAAAAGATATAACAATTGTGAATATTTTCACACCCAATATCGGAGCACATAAATATATAAAGGAAAAAATAATAGCTAAAAGGAGAGATAGACAGTGATACAGTAATAGGTGAGAATTTTAAAACCCAGCTGTCAACAATGGATAGACCATGCAGACAGAGAATCAATAAAGAGGCAGCAGATTTGACAACACTATAGGCCAAAGGTACTTAACAAATACATAAAACATTCTATCTAACAGCAGAACACATTCTTCTAACACATTCTTCTAAAGTGCACATTGAACATTTTCTAGGATAGAACATATGTTAGGCCACAAAAATGTCTTAGCAGATTAAAGAAGACAAGTAGACCAATGAAACAGAAGAATCAAGAGCCCAGAAATAAATGCAAGCATATACAGTTAAGTAATACATGACAAGGGAGCCAATAATACTTAATAGAAAAAAGCCTTTTCAATAAATGGTTTTGGGATAATTGGAAATTCACATGTAAAAGAATAAAACTGGACCTATATCTTACACCACTCACAAAAATTAACTCAAGATGCAGTAAAGAGTTAAATGTAAGACCTGAAACTGTAAAACTGCTAGAATAAAACAGAGGAATAAAGCTCCTTGATGTGGATCTTGGTAATTATGTATTGTATTGGGTTGGCCAAAAAGTTCTTTCGGGTTTTCCCATATGCTCCAGAAAACCCCAAACGAACTTTTTCGTCAACCCCATATATTACAGGTAAAGCACAAGCAACAAAATGAAAAATAAACAAGTAGGATTAGGACGTCACCTAACTAAAAAGCTTCTCCACAGCAAGAGACCATCAACAAAGTGAAAAACAAACTGCAGAATGGGAAAAATACTTGCAAACCACATATCTGTTAAGGGTTTAATATTCAAAATATATAAATAACTCTTTCAACTCAATTGCAATAAAACAAATAACCCAGTTTAAAAATGGGCAAAGGATTTGAACTGACATTTTTCCAAAGAAGATATATGAAAGACCAACAGGCACTTTCATATGAAATGAAATTTTTTCACATCATATGACATGATGGTTAAAAACACTAGTAATTAGAGAAATGCAAATTAAAACCACAATGAAATATCATCTCACACCTCTTAGAGTCATCATTATAAAAAAAGACAAGAGATAACAAATGCTGGTGTGGATCTGGAGAAATGGGAAACCTCATGCACTGTTGGTGTGATTGTAAATTGGTACAGCCATTACAGAAAACAGTATGGAGGGCACTCAAAAAATTAAAAATAGAATTACCATATGATCCAGAAATTCCACTTCTGGGAATATATCCAAAGGAAATGAAAACGCTAACTCAAAGTGATATCTGCATCCCCATGTTCATAGCAGCATTATTTACAATAACCAAGACATACATGAATAAAGAATTTGTGAGATATTTAATAGAATATTATTTAACCATGAAAAGCAAGGAAATCTTACCTTTTTGACAAAATGAATAGATTTTGAAAACATTATTCTAAATGAAATAAGTCAGACAGAGAAAAACAAATACTGTATGATCTCTCTTACATGTGGAATCTTAAAAAGAAAATTCATAGAAAAAGAGATTGGTGGTTACCAGAGGCAGTGGGTGGGGGACAAGGAATAGAAGGAAAGTGGTCAAAAGGTACAATCTTTCTGTTATAAGATAAATAAATACTAGGGATGTAATGTACAACATGATGACTATAGCTAACACTTCTGTAGTATATATAGGAAAGTTGTTAACAAAGTAAACCCTAAGAATTTTTATCACAGGGAGAATTTTTTTCTTTTTTCTTTTCTTCTTTTCCTCTCTTTTTGTTGTATCTATATGAGAAGCTGAACCTATCATTTCACAATATATGTAATTCATACCATCATTCTCTATGCCTTAAACTTATACAATGAAATATTTGCAAATCATATATCTAATACAGATCAAGAATTCAGAATATATAAATTCACAATATATAAAGAAGACTTACAATTCAACAACCAAAAGATCAGTAACCCAACTTAGAAAGATAGACAAGAGATATAAATAGAAATTTATCCAAGTAGGATAAAGAAATGGCCAATAAGCACATGAAAATATGCTCCAATGTCATTTGTCGTTAGGAAAATGCAAATAAAACCCACAATGAGATAACACTTCACATTCAGTAGGATAGGCATGTTCAAAGAAATAGAAAATAACAAGGGTTGGTGATGATGTGGGGAAACAAATATCCCCATAGTTTGTTGGTGGGACTGTATCATAGTGCAACTGCTATGGAAAACATTTTGGTGGTCCATCAAAACCCAATCATAGAAATACCTTATGATCCACCAATTCCATTCCTTGATATATATCCCAAAGAAATGAAAACAGGTGTTCAAAGAAAAATTTGTACATGAATGTTTATAACAGCGCTATTCATAACAGTTAAAGCAGAAAAGCTCAAACCTCCATCAACTGATAAATAGATAAACAAAATGTGGTATATTTATACAATGAAGTGTTGTTCAGCCATAAAAAAGAATGATGTATTAATGTAAGCTACCACACAAATGAACTTTGAAAATAATGGTAAATGAAAGAAGCCAGAAACTAAAGGTCACATGTTGTATGATTCCATTTATATGAAATGCAAATCCATAGATACAGAAAGCAGGTAAGTATTTGTCTTAGGTTGTGCAGAGTGGGTAATGACAAGTGATTTTTTAAAGTTTACAGTGTTTCTCTTTCAGATGATGTAAAACTTTTTGAACTAGATAGTGATGATGTACTACCTTATAAATGCATTTAATACCATAGGCTTACACACTTTAAAATTGTTAAAATGGTAAATTTTATGTGTATTTTACTATAATAGAAAAGAATAAATAAAGGATTATTTTAGTATCAGTGGTCCCTTCATATTTTTCTCCCTGTGTCTATAGGATTGGATGATCCCAGAGAACACCACTTTGAGAGACAGCTAATAAGACTGATATGTTTTATGAAAAAATGAGGCTGGACTCTTCAAAGTGAGGCAAGATCACTTCAAATATGTCAAAATTCTCTGATGACACATCTGATTAACCCTTAATGGACAGGGGAGGAACATCACTTGGGACCTGTGATATATGACAGGACAGGGTGCCAAAAACAGGAAAGAAGAATATCTGAAAAAGAGAGAAGCTACTGAAGATAAATTCTACATATTTATTTTGTCAAGGGATAACCTTGACAGGATCATATTCTTAAATATTTTTTTACCAGTTCCTGAAAAACTCCAGAATACTGTTCATCTTGATCCAAGTTAGACATAGGTAATTTAAACCAGCCTTGGAATTTAAACACCTGCAGTCAGAAGCTTAAGAATTCTGGAAAATATAGAGGAAAGAAAGTTTTTTCCAACAAATCATTCTGTCCTTAAACCCTCCATTAGGCCTAGGACATTCCCTCTATTAGACACTGATACTATTTTGACAGAAACTTTGTGAAGAATTCGACTATAATTCACATTATTTTAGTTAATATATACATAGTGGTGAGTGCATACCAAGACAATTTTCTCTGCTTATATTTTAGTTTATCCTTTCATGTGCCTCATACAGCAAGCCAGGACACTGAATCAGTACAGAATCCAATTCCTAAATCATATTTAACTTGAGAGCTACCCTGGAAAATTCCAGTATCCTGATGTCTGCTGGACCTCTCCTTTAGGGTTTTGGCCTCTGATTCAGACTCATGGGACTTCCATTTCTTATTGCATATTTTGACAAAGAAGGCAGCAGTGGTGTGAGAATATATCAACAAGTAGTAATGAGGCTGTTAAGCCTAAGAGAAATGAGATGTGGCAGTAATTGTACTTGCAGAAGGAAAAAGAATGAAATAATGTGGAAACAAGTTCATGAACTCTATGGTCCCTTATATAAGGTGAATGTAAGTTTGTTGTAAGTTTGTTCTATTTAACACTGGTTATTATTTTACTTTCTATGGTCACCTGAACCTAAAATCAAAAAGGAAATTAGCTCAATATTTATGAAAAGAGCCATAAAATATGCCTAGAAATCCAGGTCTTTAGGGAGATTGATTTATAAAACTTCCCTAGCAAATCAGTTATGCCACATTCTACATTATTCTGGGGTACTATTACTGATGGGCTGAAGAGGAGCTGATTAACATGATGTGATTCAAGGAGTATGAGGAAGTAACTTACCAATCTTAACCCAAAACTTCTCTCACTATAATGTTCACTTGCACTATTAGCAAATTATTATTTTCTTTAAATAGTGCTCTTTTGTGGGGTTCTCTTCTGTAGTATAAATATCTTGAAAGAGGATAACATAAGTTGATAACCTATCAGTGGTGTGCTGAAGCCAGTTCTTACTGGTGCAAGAAAGCCCATTTTGTGCATATCTTACCAATTCTCCCTTCACTGATTTTTTTTATTTGCTTTAGATCACTCATTGTGGGAGCATATACACCACAAAAATTCTTACAGAAATTACAATTACTTGGAAGTTGGTTCAGCCATTTTAAGTTCATGCTTTTAATTTCAGATATCATTTTAGGTAACATTTTGCATTCATAAAAATACACTCCTACAGAAAATCTTTCCTTTGTATATTGCTTCATACACATCTACTCCAAAGATTTGAAAGTGTTTTGTGTGTGTGTGTGTGTGTGTGTGTGTTTCCCCCGAAGACACAAGAATATGTGGAGTATTATCTTAGTTTGTGGTATACAAAATTATCATATAGTTTATAAGTACGTTACATTGGAAGAGGCCTTAGAGTTGGGCGGGTATTTACAAAGTACAGTTTCAAACATACAGGGAGATTACTTAATCAAAAGAAAATACCCCTACATGTGTACAACTCCTCCCCTCATTTACCACAGGTGTTTTTAGTCCCAGAAACTCCATTCTTACTGTAAGAGATTGGGGTAACCCAAAATGTAGACAATGTCTCACATTCACATTCACAAATATCTCCTGAAAATCAAATTGAATAAGGGTTAAAAGTAAATCAGTAAACAGAGAGGGGACAACTGAAGAAAAGGACAACTAGAACCATCAAAGATAAACTTTACCATCTATTTTAATTTTTATTTTCTTACATGAAGATGCTAAAGACAAAAATAAAAATTCGGAAAGAATTCAACTTTTTACCTGTCTTTCAGACAT
Source organism: Platanista minor (assembly GCA_004363435.1). Lineage (NCBI taxonomy): Eukaryota > Metazoa > Chordata > Mammalia > Artiodactyla > Platanistidae > Platanista > Platanista minor. Next base: position 10,062 of record RJWK010011836.1, on the reverse strand, counting down.
GGGATAACATTAGGGCCATTAAATTTGCAAATATAATTTGGAAACATTTTGTAGCAACTTGCCTGTACGTTATTCTGCACTCAAAGGTTCCATTGCTGTGATCAATGGACTCATTGCCTGAGTTTGATCACTTGGCATTTTTTGAGCCAAACCAAAGCCTCAAAGTAAATATTTCTTACGTAGATCATTTAGGCCACAAATGAAAATGTAAGGAATATCAGAAGGGAAAATATTGTTTTATAGTTACTTGCAAACCATACTGCATGAATTAGTGACTAAAGAATACAGCTGGCAGTACACGGAAAGAGGGGGAAGGGATAAAGAGCAGCATTTTAACATTTTCACCAGTTTCAAATTGTTATAACTCCAAGCCCTAAAAGTTGTCATATTTCTTCGCATGCTAACTAAGCTAAGCTTTTGTTGCTTTCCAGACTTGTAAATTTCTCTCCGATAGGTTTTCAGGAACCACAGAAAAGGAGGAAAAACTAGCATATAGTCCTCTCTGTGTTTAGTTCCAGAGGGATGAAATCCACAGTAACTAATCAACCTCTATATACTGTTAGGGTGAAATATAAGCAAGGACAACAGTTTCGTTAATATAAGTAATTTTTTTCTAAATAATTTGCCCCAGGTGACAGATAATTGTGCAGACCTCATTAATGTGGCCACTATGTTTCAAAAGGTACTCCCTTCTCTATTGCTCAACTGATTCAGACTCAACTTTTGGCTATGGGAGAATAAGAACCATTCAGCTATATTTATAGTCATTTCTTCCAAACACACTCCATAATTGCTCAGAAGAGAAACAAGAGACTCTGGCTCTTCATCTGATAAACGTGCACTTCTTTTGGAGGAATATTTTCTTTTTATCCTGCCTGGAAGCCGCAATCAAACAAGGAGTCAGGGGGTAAACACTTTTCAAATAGCCTCTCCATCAATATCTAGTAAGAGAGTCATTCTAGTCCTTTTGCAAGTAAACATAGTGATCTGATAGATTTCCAGAAGAAAACACTAACTTGCAAATTCAAAGCGAACTTGGTCACTAATTCATTCAAGTTTTTTTTTTAAATCACATTTATTGAGCAACTAATATGTTTCAGAAAACTGTATTAGGAACACATGAAATGATGCTGGATGGCAAAGTCCAAACTGTCTTTCTGTAGGCAATTTCCAAGTTGTGGCTTCATTTTTGTCACTGGCATTTTAACAAGACTTTTAAGAAGTATAAAATGTAAATCAAGTATGTGCAGACTGCAAATCACTATTAGAATCAACTTTCATAAAGTCACATATGAGAAATAAAGTTATCATAATACAAAAACTACACAAAGGCAGGTATAGTAAAATTGTAATTAAGGAAAACATAAAACAACACAGCTGGCATCAATGATTTATTAACCAAAAAAGATTATATCCTGGACTCAGTACACAACAGAATTGGTTTACTTGTTACTACCTCCATTGTTATCTTCAGTTCTGACTGGAAACTGATGCTCAAAAAGATGACTCCAAGGTCCTAAAAAATGAGCAAATTTTTAATCATGGTCACCAGACTGTTTTGAATAAACTAAGAAACATGTTCATACAATTTTTAAAGTTTTCAAGTAAAAAAGCATTTTAGTTGACTTTTAGTTAAACCCAAGTATGAACTGTTTTAACCAGAGCTACCTTAATCTCCTAGTGTGCTGGGTAACAATGACACATTAGTGGTGTGATTGAATGTCACTCTAAGGACGTAATCACACCCACCACTCAAGCTCATCCTCCCTAGGGGTATTGTTTTTTTTTCCTTGACAAGAACAATTAAAATTCAAATATAAACAGAGAAAGATAACACTTTAAATCATTAATCATACAGTAATTCTTTAGTGGAAATAAATCTAGACTCTGAAGAAATGTGACATAAAGGAACGAAAAGCTCCAACTGACAAAAGGAGATCTGGAGTCTAGGACATTAGTCAGAGAAGGGAGGCAGGGGCTGATCATTATAGTGTGAACTTTGGGAAGCAGTGGCAGGATTGGATGGTGTAGCAGGCCAGTCCAGAGCATAGGAAGGCCATAAAGAATGCTATTGGAGGTTAAAGAGTTATGTGAAAGAAGTGGCTCTATCAGATTATGAGAGTAGAGCTTAATGTTCTCACCATAACAGCAACGCATTGTACACCTTAAATTTAAACAATGTTATGTCAGTTATATTTAAATAAAGCTGGGATAAAGTCTGAAGATGTCAAACACAGTGAGAATATGGGCAAAACAGCACTTCAATACATTGCTGATGGAGTTAAAACTTTATACGGCCAATTTGGAACGCAGTTTGCTAGCACTGCGTAAAATTGGAAATATGCAGACCCTAACGCTCCTATACTCACACTTTAGGTATATATTTTATATAAATGCACTGTACATAAGAACGTATGTACAAGAATGCTGAAATCTACATTGTTTTTAAAGGCAAAAATTAGAAACAAAATTATCCAGTCAACTGGAGCTAGATAAATATAACGCAATATATTTATATGATGGAATACTAAATAACAGTTAAAAGGAATTATATGCATGTATATATATATATATATATATATATATACACACAAATAAGTATACATCTAAAATAATAAAATATGTTGCCACTTTTAATTATGGTAATTAAAAAACAATAAAATATACTATCAAACGTCATCACTATTTCATAATAGAAAGTGTGCGTTTTTAGTGCAAACCAAAAATGTGAGGCAGACATAACTTTAGAATAAAAGGTGGAATAAATCTAGTTCTATGAAAAACTCATTGCACTATCCAAAAAAGTTATGATATAGATCATTGAAAATTTCATCACTGACTGGTATTTGAAACAAATATTTCATGGGAAATAGTTTAGTAAAACATCCTTCATTGTTTATGTAAAATTCCAATTTAACCGGGCTTCCTCTATTATTTGCTAAATCCGGTAGCTCTAACTAAGGAAGCATTTGGCAGAGCAGTCCCAGATCTTTAGATGCCACCATACTGTATATTTTATACTATACTGTAAAACCTTCAGTTTGGCTGGGACCAGATCTCTATTTCTGTTGATTTCTACACATGACTTAATACAGGACTCTGTACAAATGGTAGTGTCTAAAGAATATTTATTTTAGACACATTACTGACTTTGTACTTAATATTTTGGTGCTCTCACATGTCCAACTTTTCTACCCTGGCTCAGAATCTGCACCATTAATGCTATTTGTACAAAGGCTTTCCTTAATAAATCCTCACTGCAGCCCTTAGAACAAGCTTGTGGTTGGTATGTTATTTTGGAAAATGAAACTATTTTCTCTGACTTTCTATACAAAATTCATTGGGATCTCATTATATATGTCGCAGTTATTCCAATTTTAACTTGTTATGAAAGACACGAGGAGACTATCAGTATCTCTCATTAAATAGCTCTCTCTTGGTTTACATACCGTAATTTGTTTTGTAAAATACTATTAGTCTACTACTGTTGTAAATACAAGGCATACCTCGTTTTATTGTGCTTCACTTTGTTTGCTTGACAGATATGGCGTTTTTTTTACAAATTGAAGGTTTGCACAACCCTGCGTTGAGGAGGTCTGTTAGCGCTATTTTTCCAACAGCATTTGCTGGCTTCAAGTCTCTGTGTCATATTTTGGTAATTCTATAAATATTGAAACCCTCCTTCAGCAAAAAGATTATGACCAGCTAAAGACTCAGATGATGGTTAGCATGTTTTAGCAATAAAGTATTTTTAATTAAGGTATGTATATTGTTTTCTTTAGACATAATTCTATTGCACACTTAATAGACTGCAGTGCACTGTAAACATGTTTTATTTGCACTAGGAAACCAAAGAACTTGTATGACTTGGCTTTATTGCGATATTCACTTTATTGCAGTGGTCTAGAACAAAACCTGCAACATCTCTGAGATATGTTTGTATATATTTTTTCTTTAAAATGGTGAGAAAGTGTAAGAGTTTATTTCCATATGAGCAACCCAGGATTTTCAATGGTATTAATTTCTATTACACAATTATCTATTACAAAAATAAATTAGTAAATTTCAAAAAGTGTAATTTAGACCTAAATATACTGAAAAGTAAGCCATTTCAGTTTTCAAGAGCCTTCTGATTTTCTCCTATGGTTTACCACAAGGGGGCGTGTGAAGATCAAATACAAGAACACATTTATAAAAGGTCTTTGACTGAAAAAAAATTACAGTTGTTTTTAAACTTTTTGAAAAGGTGATTTATTTCACCACGGGTGTGTTTATTTTGTAAAACACAGATTCACTGAACATTCCGTATTCTTTCCTGAATTTGGAGCTGAGAAAATGGTTTCGTTGTTTTCTGAAACAGTTTAGCCCTCTTGATGTGTTGGATGAGGAATATGGTTAACAAGAACACACCTGCATCTGTTACTTTCATAGGCAGGTAGCTCAGGGTGGACTGGAACACCTTTTGTGAAACTGGGTATCTTAAGGAAACTGGTGATATTTGGGAGATGTTCTTTCTTTTCACTTTTTCATGCAATGCAGATTTTTTTTTTTACTTTGTTAAATTTCTTGTAAATATCTTTATTTAAAATAATTAAACTTCAATTGTTATATTGATAATAAATATCTGTATTTCATTCATTATCATTCTCTCTTTCTGTCTCTTTCTCTCTCTCTCCCTCACACACACACACACAAAGAACCAAAACTTGCACGTCTCAATGGAAATATGAATAATTTTATGCAAAATGGATATAAACCAATCATCCTTTTCATAATTTCATGGGACATTACCTTTAAGACTAAACTATTTGCTACAATTCCTCAAAGAAAGAATATTAATTTTTAGAAAATGGGGGGAGAAGAGACAACCAAGCAAAACAGAAACTCGAAATGGAAAAATGTTTCAAAAACTTTAAAAGCAGGTATTTCCAAGTGAAATATGTTCCATTTGCAATATTATACACGCCAAAATTCAAGCAAATGGTTTTTAACTTTAGGTAAAAGTTGGAAAAATTTTGGACATGTACTTCACATTTCAACCAGCCCACTATGAAAGTCTACAGCAGTTCTTTTTGTAAGGGTTATGGGAAGAGAAGCCAAAGTTCTGGGGGATTCCATACAGGGATATGACAAATTATATAAATATTTCAAACCTATACTACATTCACATGAGGGATATAGGAGGCTAAAGCAATTATGTACTACATGTTGATGTTCTCTTTGTGTCATTTTTATAACAAATTAAAATTGGAATCATTGCAACATGTACAGTGAGTTCCCAAAACATCGTGTATAGTAAGGCAAAGCAAATAGTTACCTGCCAGAACTATTTGCTCTAGTTTATAAAGTGCATTACTGTGTATTCTATCCTTTTTTTAAGTGCTTTGGACTATTTAATTATCACCTATTGGTTATCAACCTTGAAAAATTGTCTTCTATGATAAACTGCCATCTTCTTATTGGGTCATTAATGTATTTAACATCAAACAAATATTTATAGAATGTCTACTATGTGCAAGGCAGCTACACTTTGGGAAATAAATGTAAGGAAATATGCCACAATTTCTGTGTGGGAGAAGCATTTGCCTAATTGGGGGAGAACAAATACAGAGCCAAGAAAGTTTAAGTCATTGTACACACGAAACATATGCAATGTACCAAACAGATAGTAAACGCTATTGGATTTCAGAGATTGGGTGGAGTAGAGAAATTAAAGAGCATATAATGTGGATTGGCAGAGAGGAAGGAATTGAGCATTTTGTTTAACCAGGTGAATATGAACAAATCAGTAAAGGGAGATGACTATTCATATGATAATATGGTGACAAATAATACATCAATCGGGCTGAACTGGGGATTTCATATTGAGAAACAAGGAGCAGTAAAATTAAAATGATGAATAAGCCAGATAGTGTGAGCAATGTGTGACACAATTTATCTTAAATGAGGTTACATTAAAGAATTTGGGGAAGATCAATGACATATTGAAAAAGACTTTTAGAGAAGATAAAGCTGGCAGTGTTTTTATAAAATAAACTAGAAGAGATAATTGGAGGTTAATGTAATAATCCAGAGATAAGATGTTATGGATTCGGACAGAAATGATGGAAATGGAAATTATGAGAGCCAGTTCAATATTTGTTCATATGATTAAAATAGAGGCATCGTAAGGAGTTGATCCAGGCAAACCTATAGATTCAAAGTGGAACTAGGAGATTCTCTTAGAGCAAATAGGCTGAAATACCTATAATTAATGGCTTTGGTTGCTCAAGTGAGTTTATGGAATGCCCATGGAAGCTGGTTCAGTTTTACAATTATGCTTATCCCTACTCTAGAATCCAGAATAAAAACTATTTAATCATTCTGGACAAGGAAGCAAAAGTAAGATATAGTACGGTGGAATTAGCTTTGGAGGCAGAGCTAGGTTTGAATCTTGATTCTGCAGATGTGTGATTTTTGTATTAAGTGTTTAACCTCTCCAATCCTCATTTTCCCCCTCTGAAAAATGAAAATAATAATTATATCTATACCATAAGTCTATAGCAAGGATTAAATAAGGCAACTTAAGTACCTACTGGTACCTATAGTACCAAGATACATCTAAAACCCCTTAGTATATAATGTTCTTATATGATTGTTAATTTAATAATTTTTGGTAATCTAGAGGTAAACCATCAAGGCCAATCAGAACTGACCTTCTTGTCCATCCTTGCTTGCCTGCATGAAGAAAGCCAGACCAGATAATTTCTTATACTTCTTTCCAGTTTTTTACATATTCTATGTAATTAGAAACTCTAAATGGGATTATTTCCAAGAAAAACCCAAGGAATATAGTCTAAATCAATCTAAGAGTTGAAAGTGTAAATTTTGATATAGAAAAATAAGACCCTGTGAGTAATATATTTTAAAAATGTATATTATTATATACTCTCTCATGACTGGTGAGCTTTTATTCATCTAAAATTTTATTTTAACAAAGGATACATTTTCAGGGTGGTTCTATAGTAGAACCACAATTATGTTGATATCTTTGGGGATTGTGTTTAATTCCATTATATGGAATAAAATCAGTCTCCATGTTGTTATGATTTAAATAAATGTGCATTCGGTCCAGGACCAGTTGATGATCTTGAAATATTCTAATAATTGAAGAGATAATTATGTCCTTTAAGTGCTTTAGTAACGTTTATAGGGTTCAGACTTGGATCACTCCTAAAGGCCCTTTTGCCCTTCCTAAAATGATCATTATTAATGAATTGATGCTGCTATTATATGATCTTTATACCAATATAACTTACTTATATGTAAAGGATGACAGAAATATATACTATTTTGAGAGCTTGCATGACTCCCAGATGTCCAATACCTGAACACTTAAGATTCTCAGAGGAATGTAGGTTATAGACTCAATTAGGGGTTTGATATTAACAGATGAAGGATGACCAAATTTATCAAAATATATAGAGAAAGTGGGAGAAAATGTATGTGACTCTTCTTAGTGGCCTGGCTTTTTCTAAGAAGTAATATTCAGGTACTCTGGGGCCTGAAGCAGTTCTAGAGACAAAAGAAATTAGGGAAAGAATAACTTAAAATATGGGTATGTTCCAGAGTAACCAGTTATCCTACCCACACCCCCACCACTATCATCTGACAAAGAGAGTAGAGAACATTCTAACATTTGGCATGTGGGAGAGCTAGAAAGGAGAGATTCACCTGATGACGTTTAAGAAGTTTCTAACCTGAGAATGGAAATGTGAAAGACTCTAAGCAGTTTTAAAAATAGATATTTATTGGAGTACAATTCCTTCACAGTACTGTTAGTTTCTGTTGTACAACAAAGTGAATCAGCCATATGCATACATATATACCCATATACCCTCCCTCTTGTGTCTCCCTCCCACCCTCCCTATTCCACCCCTCTAGGTGGTCACAGAACACAGAGCTGATCTCCCTGTGCTATGCAGCTGCTTCCCACTAGCTATCTATTTTACATTTGGTAGAGTATGTATGTCAATGTTACTCTCTCACTTCGTCCAAGCTTACACTTCCCCATCCCCATGTCCTCAAGTCCCTTCTCTATGTCTACGTCTTTATTCCTGCCCTGCTACTAGGTTCATCAGTACAATTTCTTCTTTTTTTTTAGGTTCCAGATCGACCTCGAGTCTGTCATACAGAGTGATGTAAGTCAGAAAGAGAAAGACTCTAAGGATTTTAAAACATATAGTGCTCTGATAATTTGAGGATATATATCAATCAGTGAATGGAAGCAGACAATGAATATTAGAAGTGTACAATATTTCTAACTAAATAGAAATATTGCAATTCCATGGATTCACTGCTCTCCAACTAGTTTGACTGGACAAGCCCACAGTTTTCTGGACAGAAAAAAAGGTTCCAAGCCTTCGTTTTCTAATTTAGCACTTGAGGTGAGCACATGGGGGAGATAACCACATATTTAGCATGTATCACCCATGGGACAGGCTCTCCAAACTCAAGCTGGTGAAATAGCCTGTGGATACATATGAAATACCTCTGATTGGCTATATGGCATACATGTTGTTTCTAAAGGTGTGAGATATTTTGTGTCATGTTGCATTTAGAGTAAGGGTCTCTGGGTGACATTTTTTTCTGATCATTTTCATTACTGGACCTAAAATTTCAAACGTGCAAATGAAGAGGTTGGACTAGGTTATCTTCTATCTCTAACATTCTACAATCTCTAATGGGGAGAGTTCAAATATCAGTGTTGAAAATATTATTTGATTACGTTCTCCTTTAGGTTTTCCTTAATCTCTCTGTTCCCAAAGGAACTTGTCTTCTTCTGCCTCTGGATATTCATGGCATTTATTATATGTACCACTCACCTTGCCACTGTTATGTATCACTAGTGACAATTATATTTGTTACATTGTTCCCCAACAAGATTGAGAGCTCTCTGAAAATATGTTATTCTTTAAGCTTACCAAACAAAGAAGTTCAGTTCAGTTAATTGAACATTGTTGTCCTTTTTACATGTGAAATATTTTAATAAATTATGTAGTGGATAGAAAAATGAAAAGGTTCCAAGGAGCTTTTCCCTCATCACTATCATTTAAGCAAGGATGTAACTAAAGACTAAACCAAAACAAACAAACCTTGGTTTCCAAGCCACGCTTAGGAAAACTGCTGTCCTAGATTTCAAAGGTAAAATTAAGCAAAGATTTGAATAAATTAGTAACATAGGATAATGAGGTATGCACACACTAAAAATTGGCCAAAAATGATCAAACTCTTAGAAGAAACATAGGCAGAACACTCTATGACATAAATCACAGCAAGATCCTTTTTGACCCATCTCCTAGAGAAATGGAAATAAAAAGAAAAATAAACAAATGGAACCCAATGAAACTTAAAAGCTTTTGAAGAGCAAAGGAAACCATAAACAAGACCAAAAGACAACCATCATAGTGGGAGAAAATATTTGCAAATGAAGCAACTGACAAAGGATTAATCTCCAAAATTTACAAGCAGCTCATGTATCTCAATTACAAAAAAACAAACAACTGAATCAAGAAATGGGCAGAAGACCTAAATAGACATTTCTCCAAAGAAGATATACAGATTGCCAACAAACACATGAAAGAATGCTCAACATCATTAATCATCAGAGAAATGCAAACCAAAACTACAATGAGATATCATCTCACACTAGTCAGAATGGCCATCATCAAAAAATCTAGAAACAATAAATGCTGGAGAGGGTGTAGAGAAAAGGGAACACTCTTGCACTGCTGGTGGGAATGTAAATTGATACAGCCACTATGGAGAACAGTATGGAGGTTCCATAAAAAACTAAAAACAGAAATACCATACGACCCAGCAATCCCACTACTGGGCATATACCCTGAGAAAACCATAATTCAAAAAGAGTCATGTACCAAAATGTTCATTGCAGCTCTATTTACAGTAGCCAGGAGATGGAAGCAACCTAACTGTCCATCAACAGATGAATGGATAAAGAAGATGTGGCACATATATACAATGGAGTATTACTCAGCCATAAAAAGAAATGAAATTGAGTTA